>JASEVX010000243.1:0-264642 GCA_031761405.1 Serripes groenlandicus
GGCCTCAACCTCATCCTCTTTTCAAGAACCACCATCACCAAAAAGGCAGAAAATGTTTTTCAATCCACACCATGCTGACTTTAATCAGCTGTATTCTTTTTCCCGTTCTAGGGAAGGTAGTTATCATTAATTGATCATATTATTATTTTTAAAACCATTTCCTTGCTAGTCTCATATTGTTTTGTCTATAGATTTTAAAAGCAATTTAGCATTTATTTAACTTAAGAAATTTGTTATTTAACCCTTTCTCACATCGATGGCTTAGCGCAATACTAGGCTAACTCTATTTTAATTTTTTTTACAGGAGAGTGAAAAAACTGTTTACATGTTTTCCCTTTTGATATTTTGTAGATATTTTTTCTGTTCTATATGCTGATAAATGTTTCAAAACTAATGATCATATTCTTTTTAATCTGAAACTCTTTCTTAATAGTTTAAAATCAATTATTTGAGTTAACAATAGTTTTGCACTGAAAATCAATGATTTGTTGAAAAAAAATTAGCGCAAAACTAAACTTAAGTCAAGTTAGACATAGTTTTGCACTGAAAATCAATGATTTGTTGAAAAAAACTCAGCGCAAAACTAAACCTAAGTCAAGTTAGACATAGTTTTGCACTTAAAATTAATGAAATGTTGATCTTTTTTTATGTAAAACCTATACTAAGTCAAGTAAGCTATATTTCACCAATTTAATTTTGAAGTTATTTTGAAGTTTAAACAATGCAATAAATAGAACATGCTCCATAAGAGTTTTCTTGGACTCTTTCTTAATTGAAAGCATTTATTTGCCACTTATCAGTAATGGCTAAATTATGTTTATATTTAATGACAGAGTGGAAAGGGGTGCAGGAAGAGTTAAAATTTCAATCTTTTGATAATTATATAACTTTATTTTGCCTATTCAAACAAAATGCTATACATCAAAAAAATATATTAAATCTTTGCTACATAAACTGCCTTTTCTGGCACCCAATACAGGATGCCTTTGAAAACAGTGTAGGAAGCAATCTGAAATCTTCCTGTACTGTTTGTCACACTGACAGTAAATGTAACCATTGTTCATTAATTACTGATAAGTGGTGACTTGATGCTTCCAAGTTAGTACAGTCCAAGAAAATGACTATGGAGCAGGATTACCAATATTTATCATAAAATGTTTGATAAAATGGCCTTCAAACTATTTATTCATTGCTCCATAAAACCGCATTTCCTCGCATCCAATAAAGCAGGCATTTGGAAGCAATGTAGGAATAGTTGTAGGATAAGAAGGCCTTTGGGAACATTGAAGGAAATTTAAGATCGCTCGTAACGAGCAATCTGAACCTTTCCTTCACAGATTTTCAACTCTGTCAGTTAATGTGAACATAATTCACCCATTATTGATAAGTTGTGAATTAATGCTTTCGATTTGGTGGACTGTTCAAGAAAATAACTATGGAGCAAAGAGTCAAATAGTAATGTTGTTAACTTATTTATTCACAACATATTTGTGAGCATATCATTGTAACAAAAGTACATTATTACAACAAACAGAAACTGTTGTAGGATTGTTTAAGTACATATTGGTAACAAAATAGCCTTACAGTACTATGAATTAGTTGGGAATCTCATGAGAAATGACTGCATAGAACGATGTAATGGGAATGAGGGCTCACACCCTACCTACATAAGGAAATGAGCTCTTTGTACTTTTCAAATGTAATCATGGAGTAGTCCTTTTGCAATATATTTAGCTCAATATCTTTCACAATCACATTCAGAACAGTGTTTGACTTCTTAGCCACTGAGTCTACTGGACCATTGTTATCATACTAAATTTCTGCTATATTGGAATTGTTAGATTCTATTTTGACTCTGCCCAAAAACCTTGTTCCTTTCTTAATCCTGATAAAAAATTTAGTATTTTGGAAACAGACTTGAAGTAAAAAAAATATGACAAGTTCATTTCCTAAAGCTACAGTCACACGTAAGCCGGACTCAACACAGAGCAACACGGTACACCCCGGATCAATAGATATCTTGATCCGGGATGATCCTGGGTGAAATTAAGTCACAAAACATCGCCACCCCGGACCCAACACGGCACTTCAACGGATGAACACGGAGCCAACAAGGATCTGACCCAGGTACCACCACGGCAGCTTCCTGGAGCTTACACGGTCGCTACACAGACCATCTCGGACTACCCCGAATTAAAGAATCCTCCTGGCCGGTCCTGGATGACCACGGCAATTTTAAAGAGTTTAAAATTGCCGGGGAGGTATCCCTGACCATGACAGACCATCCAGGACTATCCCGGACCCAACACAGATCTGACCACGGATTGGCCAAATTTTAGTACGGGCGGTCGGATGGACTGGGGCTTAAGCATGGTTTGGATTTTTATGACATGCAGTTCTTACAAATTAGTTGTGTACACACTAATTTGACTACTTGCCCTTTCAATACAGGCATGGACATAATAATTGTCCTTCTGTGTGTGACTCTACAGTTTGAATAATGATTTGGGCATTTTTAAAGGCTATGTGAACTTTCTGAGGAGAAATATTCAAAGTTCGGAGAAAAAATGTCTTGCAAACCCTAATATTTGTACCATTTAATGACAAAATCCACATAAATGAATTAACTCATTTCTGACTAATGGAACTGGACTGTTTATTACTTTCTTCTTCTGTGGAGCAGAATACTTAAAAAGAAACTGCCTTTGTCATATTGCATCTCCTAACTTCCAATTGTTTGGTGTTTAATGCCGCTATACAAGTACTACTGGTCCATTTATCCAGTGACACTAACCAGTCAATTGTAATGCTAACCCCATAGCTTCTTCATAGTCGACCCTTCTACAATCATATCTGCAGCCATGCCCAAACCTTGATCCATGACTTTCAAATTATATTTCACTCTGATCAGCTACTAACTTTGCAGTCTTCCATGTTAATGTCTTCAACTATATCTTAATTTTCAAAATCAATGCACTGTTGTTATTCACTCTCAACAATAGTTGGAACAATTTCTTCAACTTGGGCCATTAGTGTTTTGTCAGTTACTTTACTATTAGATCCCCTTTCTACTTTATAACAGTAACTGAGCTCCATTTCATTTGGTGAAACTGTTTTATCAACTAGATTAAATTTTCCTAATGTCATACACCTTTCTACTCAATTCAGTTTGCACCTATTGTTTCTATTCTTTTTCTTTTTGGAAGAATACAATTGGATAAACTTGATTCTTAGTAAGTTTCATTCAACATTTTCTTCTGAAATTGTGAGAACATTTATTCAATACCAGAAGAGATGTGCTCTAAATCTAACCGAGAGTATCAGACTTTTGAGAGTTTAGATAATGGGATGTCATCTTCAGATGACACAGCTGTAGCAAGTTCATAGTCATTATGAACAGACATTAAACTATGTTCACTGTCATAACCTAAACTACATTGTTGTAGTTATTCTTCAATCCTTTTGATTTTCTCATCGTTTGTGTCTTTAATTATGCCGAGCCCTGGTAGCGACGCGGGCTGTCAATCCAGGGGTTGTGAGTTCAAATCCCGGCTCGGCCAACTTTCTTCCGAGGATTGACAAGTCAATGCGACATGCGTCACTCGTCTTCCACCAATGGGCTAAGTCTATGTGGAAAAGCAGGCAGTTGCTTGGGAAGATTGTTGTGTGGAGTACTGGTGTGAGAAAACCAGGAAATGCATGAGTAGGTGAACTGGCCGCCGTGATATAACTGAGAAATTGTTAAAAACGGTGTTAAATCCCAATCAATCAATCAATTAATTATTTGAAGAATATAGGAATATACTCCTTCTGATATGTCAGAAAAATTATTACTTTAATATCATCTGATTCACTTGTATCAGTACATGTATTCTACACAATATCTACATGTGTGGCTTCAAATGTTATGAATTCAATTTCTAGGTCACCCAAACTTGATGCAAAACAGGATCAAGTTTTCAAACTTACAGTGTGATGTGAACACTACATTATTGGTTTCTACCATACTGTTCTTGTTACTTGAATGAGGTGTTACTAAGCATTTCATTGTTAAGAAAATAATTAGTTTTTTCTTTCTTATGGTTTGATGCAAACTTACATAAGGTTTAACATTTAAAATTGAACCTGCATCAGATTTTAAAACTGCTCCACTGATTTGGAAGATCACTCACAAGTAGATACTCCTCTTTCTGTACACCAGATGAAGCTGTTACTACATTGTAATAAACATTGTTCCCTTTGATTAATATCTCCTCCAGGGCTTATTGTGTCCATTTTGAGGCTTTCTTGATTATAAAGAACATTTCAGTCGCTTTAAAAACACTTTTTTCTATTTAACATGTTTTAAAATAGGACAAAAGAGAGAAACATGTATATGTTTTATACTATTTTTCAGTGCAAAACTATGTCTAAGTCAAGTTAGTCATAGTTTTGCACTAACATTTTTTTTTAAATTTATGATATTGTCGGTGCAAAACTATAGCTAACTCTACTTAGCTATAGTTTTGCACTCAAAAAAAGAATGATTTGACTTAGCATATTTTCTTGAAATTCAAATATCTTGTTAAATACTTAGAATATAATCAAGAACTTTTAAGTGAACCAGGAGAGTTTGATCATTGTTCAAAATTTATAATAAAACCAACTTTGAAAAAATATAGAGTTAGCATAGTATTGCACTGAGCCATCGACATGCAGACATATTTTGATGCATTAGATGACTTTTGAAAACATTGTGGCAAAAGGAGGAATAACTCATAATGATTGATGTTTTTTCCTTTTGCAGTAATGTTTTCAATATACTGTGTGTGTAAATAAATATATAAATTAAGAGTTTTTCATATTTTCCCCTTAATGTTTGCAAAGTAGTCTGCTACAAAGTTATCAGATGTGGGAAGAGTTATTTACTTAAGAAAAAAGTGAAGATATTTTGAATTGTGTAGATTAAGATCAATTTACATACTATCTGTTCATTAATCACCAGCCTTTCTAGGAGAGGAGATAACGAAATTCACAATTTTGTCTGTTACAATTTTGTCTGTTAAATGAGTCTTAGACTCATTTAAGTGATATTACATTGCAGAAAAAAGAGAAAGTACTAAACATTTAGTAATTTCTCCTTTTCCCATAATGTATACTCAACTCTGTTGCAAATTTATACATTTAAAACATATTTTTCTCATCAGAGATTGCTTTCAATGCAGGTGACTGCAAAGAATATAAGGCTTAACAAGGAAACTAACCCATTAGTCATTTGCCACCAAGTTACGCCTCTGTAGCCTTTGCATATGCACAGTGTGATCAACATTTGCACTTTTCACCATTTACTCAAACTTTGGGAATGTATGAGATTATCTTGATATACACTCTAAAAATGTGTCTTAGGGTCTTTTTAATTTATGTTTTGTACATGAATAAAGAGTATGAAAGACTGGCAGGGAAATGGTGACACAATTAATGTTAACACTTTCCCAAACACGGAATGTCTGTAGGAAACAACTTAAAGAATTCAAGGCAAATTTATTGAAAATCTTCATAAATGAAGATAAAGTTATTGATCAAAGTTAAACACATTGTATAACAAAAGGAGAAATTGCTCATGATGAGTAAGTTCTCATTGTGCTACAATGTCTTCAAAAGTTGTCTATTGCAGATGCTTTAAATGTGTCTGCTTTTGGGAAATGGTGGGTAATTACGTGTACTCTTTCCATAGTAATGACAACACTTTTTAAAAAAAATCTCCTCTGAAACTGATTTCAAGATACTTTGCTTTTATGTGCATGAACGGGTCATCTTTTCTCACCGTTTTCTTAGTTTTTTTCAACTTCCAACAGTTGGCACATGTTTGCTTGTATTGCTTTGTTTACAAAAATGCTCAAACCAATGACACATTACTAGGGAAAGAGTATAATCGTTAAGGTTATCAATGCTATGCTCTCAGTATTCTTGAATGATCTATCTATGCTCAACACTTTCTGATAATCTACAATTTATCTTGGCTGCAGTTAGAATATATTACTTTTAGCTCAAAGTGGTTTTGAAGAGATGTTGTGATTAAGCATGGTCGTGCCTTGTCTTCCATTCAGAACTAGTTAGAAACTCTTAGTCTCTTTATATGCTATTTCAATGGAATGTTGCATACAAAACTGTTTTCAATAATAAGTAGAGGATTCGAATTTGTTACATTATTTCATGCATGTAAATCTCTTACATCCGTCATTGCTTGTATGCATTGTTAAAAAATAAGCAAATGTTGTTAGATTAGAATGCACGATTTTGCACACTAACCTCTATCTAAATTGTGGGCTCATTTAGTTTTAAAGTTATGCATAACTTACATTGATATGCAGTTACCTTTTCCTACATGCAGGCTTATTGTGCCGCATCTGCAGCGGCAGTCTTTTGAAAACATTGTGGCTAAAGGAGGAATTGCTCGTAATCAGCAATTTCTCAGTTTGCCACAATGTTTTTGCCACTTCATCAATCATACTTTTATTTATAGATTGTTTCATATTTTTGTATAATCAATCGACTTTGCAGATGTGTTGTATACATGTGCGAACAGTTGCATAGAACAGGATAAAGGTTTAAAAAGTAAACTTGTTTTAAGCTAGAAGTCATTTGCTTTGCATAGTTGCAGGTTTGTCTACATTTGTCAATGCTTAGCTTTGTAATAATTAAGACAATTAAAGGATGAAACAGCATGCAATTGGAAAAACTGTTTTGATCTAAGATTAAAGTTTTAGTTTGGTAAGTGTAAACTGGAGGGTTAAAAGTTCAATTAAAACGGTTTCTCCAATTGCACGACTGTGTTGTAGCAATAGTAATGAAATAAATATAAAACACTATAATAATTAACTTTGTTTTTATTTTAAAACCCCCATTCATATCCTGTTGATGAGACTAACTCATGTCAGTCAAGTGGTTGTTAGTTCAATCCCTGCTGCAATGTTGACACATATTCATCGATACATGGCTACATATTGAATGCTAGTTAACTAGTGGACGTAAATAAATTGGAAAAATTTACGATAAAAACTACCAACAAGAAATAAACGACTCGGTGCACTATCCGAAGTCTCTCAAGAAAGGATCACATCACCTTGTTGTATACATACCCTGAAAGTCCCCGTCAAACAATTATGACTGAATGTCAAATGCACGCATATATGTGCTTGATTGATTACTTGGTGTTTTACGCCGCTTTCAACAATGTGTCAGTCATATCACGGTGTTTACTGGGTGGGCTACCAGTAATAGTTGTCCGTTTATCCTCTCACCAGCTAGTCAGTCGTAATGCTAAATCTGAGAGCCAAGGAAGTTAGCCATTACGACCATTTTAAAGTATTTGGAATGACCCGGCTGGGGATTGAAACCGCGACTTGCCTCACTGAGGCGGTCAATGAAATTGGAAGACTATACGGTAAAAACTACCAACGAAAAGGAAACAATTCAAAGCAGTTTCCCAAGAAAGGATCACATCACCTTGTCGTACAAACACCCTGAAAGTCCCTGTCAAACTAGTATGACTGAATGTCTACTGCACACATAATGTGCTCGATTGATTACCTGGTGTTTTACTCCACTTTCAACAATGTGTAAGTCATATCACGGTGTTTACTGGGTAAGCTACCAGTAATAGTGTTCCGTTGATCATCACACCAGCTAGTCAATCATAATGCTAAACCCGTAGCTAAGGAGGGCAGCCAGTACGACCATTTTAAAGTATTTGGAATGACTCGGCTGGGTATCGAAACCGCGACTTGCCACACTCAGGTGGTCAATGAAAATTGGAAGACTATACGGTAAAATTTACCAACAAAACACAAACGAATCGATGCACTATCCGGAGTTTCCAAAGAAAGGATCACATCACATTGTCGTACAAACACCCTGATAGTCTCCGTCGAACGATTATGACTGAATGTCGACTGCACACATAATGTGCTTGAATGTAGCAGTTATATCATGGCATTTTCTAGTTAGGTTACCAGCTGGTCAGATGTAATGCTAACCCCCGGTAAACCTGAGCGCCAAGGATGGCAGCCATTACTAACATTTTTGAAGTCTTTGGTATGACACGGCTGTAGAATGAACCCGCTACCTCCCGCATTTGAGGCGGACACTCTACCTCTACACCACCAAGGCAGTTTGCACATACATGCAATTTGATGGCTAATGCAATTAAATTCAGAACCCCCAAATGACGGTTTTCGTGTGGCGTGCTAAATTCTGGTTTACATTTCAACTGAAGGAAAACACTTACAAAATCTCCTCCTTAACCCGATTTTTGAAATAATTTTGTAGAAATGTTCCTGGTTTTGAAGACTTAAAGCGATGTTGATTGGTAGCAAAATATTGCTGCCAACGGACGGGCCATTTTGCCATAGATCTATATGTCTATAAGGGAAAACTTTATAAATCTTCATCTCCGAAAGTATGCAGCCAATTTTCTAATACTTTTGCAGAAATGTTCTTTGTTTGACCCTCTATCAGATTCTTTCAAGTCATGTTGGTGGTTGATAAAACATGGCCGCAAGGAGGGGCGGAGGTGTTAGCCTTATAAGGGTGTAGTGGAAACCTTAAAAGAAACTCTCCAGATATGTTTGGCTGATTTTCAAATAATTTCGTATAAATGTTCCTTGGGTGAACCTCTTTGAGATTCATTCAAGCCATGTTGATGGGTGGACAAACATGGCCACCAGTGAGCGGGTCTGTTTTACCTTATATGTTTATAGTGATCTTTTTTATTGACTGATGGCATTGTAGTGATACTGGGCCTCTTGTATATGCTTTTTGGCAGTGATGTGTTACTGGCCCTCTCATGTCCTCTTGTTTAGTTAAGCCATAACTTTGGCAGATTCACTTCAAAGTTACAATACTTATACCCTGTCTCACTCCTTCGCCGCCCAACCGTGTCTCTCTCGTGAACACCACCCCGTCGTGTCTCTCGCTAACCCAACACCAGTCGTTCCTCCCATTTAAACGTAACCATAACATGACGTCAGCGTAAGCTAGCAACGTTACGTTGCCAGGTCAGTAGCCATTTTGTAATGACTATTAGAAAACACGTTTTTCAAAGCTCTATCAAAATTGTATTTGTTCACTATGGATAATCATTTCCGATATCAAATGGAGGTGTATAATAGAAGGTAATTATGGTATCTTTCATTCATGAGAACATTATTTATATAACAGTTTTCAATTAATTGATTCTTTGTAAAATAAAAATAAAAACCTATTCTAGCGAAAATTAGATGGGTGGGGTAAGGTCACTCAAACATAACATTTCATTATTTTTTTAATAAATCGATCTGGGTTTGAATATTCATTTTTATGAATGAGATAATATTGTTTATTTCTTGAACAATTACACATTTGTAGACTAGATTCAGGTCTACTAGATATTCTAGGTAAACACACTAGACTCCTAATGTACAAGCTTTTGGATTTTCGTGATTTAATAAAACTGTAGGGACAATTGCAACTAGGCCAACACAAAAATCAACAGATAAAACCCTACACTCTCCATTGCAAGTAATATATATAGACCTACAGTACTGTGCATGACTAGCTCCCCTAACCATTTCGATTGCAAAAATGAAATAATTAAACAATATATATAAAAGGTTGTTCAACTTATTGGCACATATTCATTGTAGTCTCGTGAAGAAATACACTTCATTTCTACAGATGCAAAGTTTTGGGGAATATTATATGTATTTATACACAATGAATGAGATTGGTTACCGCCCTTACTGTATATATATATATAGTATGTAAAACGAGGAACCAGTTTAAGATAATAAAAAAAGCATACAGTTTACTGGCGTAATAATTCAAATATTCAATACTAATTTAGAATGAGTCAGCGTATTGTGATATTTTCTGTGAACAACTATTAAAACATACTCGTCTTAAAGTATATGTTATCTTTCATTCGTGAAATAATTATTTATCTAACAGTTTTCAATTCATTGATTCTCTGTGAAATAAAATTCAAAACCTATTCTAGCGAAAATTAGATGGGTGGGGTAAGTTCACTGAAACATAACATTTCATTATATTTGTAAATAACTAGCTCTGTTTTTAAATATTTATAAAGGAGACACTATTGTTTATTTTTTTTGTAAATTACGTGTAGATGCCATTGTATAATGATGTTTTTATCATGTAGAGTTTTTAGACCAGATATTCTAGGACCTACTAGTCATGATTGGCTCCCCTAAGCAATCCGATTGCAAATGAAAAGAAATTAAATAATAATATTTATAAAAGGAATTTCAACTCAATGTCACATATATTCATTGTAGTCTCGTGAAGGAATAACAGTTCTTTTTCTACGCATGCAACATTTTGTTTATGAAATATTTGTAGTTCACATGTCTGACTGTATTTGGTATACTTTGGCCTCTACACACTAAATCAGATTGGTTACCGCCCCATTTTACTGTATCGCATATATACTTTGGAAATCATTAAAACGAGGAACCAATTTAAAAATGAAAGAGCGTGTACTGGCGCAATATTTTAAATATTAATTTTAGAGTTTTGGTATGTGTTGATGCATTTAGAATAAGTCAGCGTCTCTGTATATTTGTTTGTCTCTCTCTCTCTCTCTCTCTCTCTCTCTCTCTCTCTCTCTCTCTCTCTCTCTCTCTCTTTCATTTACCCCACCCATCGAAACGTAAACAATAACATGACGTCAGCGTAAGTTAGCAACGTTGCGTTGTCAGGTCAGTAGCCATTTTGTAATGACTATAAGAAAACACGTTTTTCAACGCTCTATCAAAATTAATTTCTTTCACTATGGATAATCATTTTCGATATCAAATGGAGGTGTATTATAGAAGGTAAATATGACATCTTTCATTCATGAAATAATTGTTTTTGTAGCAGTTTTCAATACATTGATTCTTTGTAAAATAAAATTCAAAACCTATTCTAGTGAAAATTAGATGGGTGGGATAAGATCACTAAAACATAACATTTCCTTATTTTTGTAATTTACTTGCTCTGGTTTTGAATATTTGTGAAGGAGACACTATATTGTTTATTTTTTATAAATTACTTGTAGATGACATTGTATAATAATTTGATGTAGACTTCTAATGCACAATGATTTGAGACTGTAAGAACCAACTGCACTTTAGCTGACTAAAAAATATAAAGATAAAACCTTACACCAGGGTCTTTCAAACTATTTGAAAGAGCCTGCTTACACTCTCCAAGTAACATAATAGATCTACTCTAGTAATCATGATTGGATTACCTGATTGATACCTCGTTAGTCGTTAGAATTTCCGGGATTTTCGCCAGACATGTTTGAGTTTAGCCGACATCCTAAAATGTTTTGCTCCAACAGTCGCAGTTGAGATTTCCCATCAAAGACTTTTGAAAGTCGCTCCTTTGCATCTGTTCGATTTAGAGAGTTAAGCCAGCAGCAACCTATATCCAGAAAGTTAAGTCAGCTGCAACCGATATCCAGAGAATTAAGCCGGCTGCAACCGATATCCCGATCTGGCTTCGAGTCACACTATATGACAAGTCCTGGCTACTCCGTCTAACTTCACGCACATCCAATTTCAACCAAACCTCACAGGAATATTCCTTTGGTCGACTATGTACAAACAATTTCAAAGATCAATTCAGAAATTTGATTGCTGTGTCATCAGAAATGGAGGGGACGGTGGGGGAATGCACCAACTTTAAAATTCTTCTCCTCTGAATCAAAGATAATGTGGTAGAAATGTTTCTTGGATGATCCACTTAAAATAATATTCAAGCTAAATTGATTTGTTGAAAATCATGTGGGCCAGGCAGCATCACAAAAGGGGCAAAATGACAAATATTTCAATTTCCATTATTTTGAAAGTACTTGGCTGATTCAAAAATAATTTAGCAGAAATATTCCTCTTCATAACTTGTTCAAGCCAGATTGATATTGAGGCGGCATAAGAAAAGGGGTTAAATGAACTTTTAGCTTCAAACATTTCCACCTAAACCACTTGACCAATATCAACAATACTTCACAGGACTGTTGCTTTAGTGGTTTTCTTTCATAATTGTTCACAGATTTTAAGATGCCTTATTACAATTTTTTTTTACTAGTCCTAGAGCAGTTTCATTTCCACTCTTGATAACATTTTCACAGATATTAGCAGTTGCACTTTTGCTTCAATACCATCACTTTTAAAAGTGAACGACTAAGGGCCATCCTGGCCCTCTTGTTTACAGAAATGAAGAATTGCCAAAAAAGCAAAGCCTTCAGGCTACAAGGTTGTCTGTATCTTTCTTATAGACAAACAAACTGTTCTTAAGTATATGTTTTTTCTAATTATTTACAAAGTATGATATAAAATAAAATCACAAAAGCAAATATTAGGTCAATGAAGTAGTTATTATCAAAGACAATTATTTTTTTCTATACCACCAAAATTTAGGTTTTTTGGCTAAATCGCCCAAGTTTTATGCCTTCGAAAAGGAAAAAATAAGAAAAACATCACACATTTGGTTTCACTGTGTCAAAATGTTCAAAGAGATGATCAAACTTTAGATTTATGCACTATTTTCATACATTTTAGGCAACCAGTATCATCATTTTCAACCAGTATGACTGTAAATTCAAACATTTTTACAGACGACACAAAATTGACCTGTCATTTTCATGGACTCTGAAGCTCCTTTAGACACTTTCTTTGCCCTCAGAGATCTGGTTTGTGTGTACATTTACAGAGAATGATATAAAATGAAAGCAAAATAGCAAATATTAGGACAATCAGACAATTATTTTCAAAGAAATTTCAAATTTCCTATGCAACTCAAACCTAGGTTTCGCGACTTGAGTCCGGCAAGTTTTCTGCGCTCGCGCATCATACAGGTCTTCAAGACAAAAAAAAGCATAAACTCATAACATTTTTAGGTTTTACTGTGCCCCATGTTTAAAGAAATGACTCAGCTTCATGTTTATGCCTGTTTCAGGCAATTAACCAATCAAAGACAATTCTAAATAGCTGGATAAACATCATTTTTTGTTGAAAAATGTCAAAAAGGCTATTACCTAATGGCTGGATACATCCATGAGCCTAAATTACACTCCAGGCACCCAGTTTCATCATTTTTCATGCAATTTGACTGAATCCCACCCCATCAAGTACCCTAGATTGTTTCAATATGTGCAGCTGACACAAACTTGACTTTTGATATATATTCCACTCAAAAGCTCTTTAGGTTACAATACACCAAAAAAGAAAATAAGAAAAACATCACATATTTTAAGTTTTACTGTGTCAAATGTTCATAAAAATTATCAAACTTAATATGAATGCTTTATTCTCAGACTTTTTAGGCAAACATTATAATCATTTTCAACCAGTTTGACTGGATCCAAACACTTTTGCAGATGACCTTTTATTTTTGGCTTCTAAAAACCCCAGAAAGGCATAACATTTTGGTTTTACTGCCTGTTTTGGGCCATTAAACAATCAAAGAAAAGTTTAAATAGCTTGAAAAACATCATTTTTTTATGGAAAAATGTAAATGTGGCTATTACCTGATGGCTGAATACCAACATGAGCCTAAATTCCACTCCAGGCACCCAGTTTCATAATTTTTCAAGCAATTTGACTGTGTTTCAACCCATTAATTTACAGAGTATGATATAAATGAAAGCAAAGTAGCAAACATCAGGACAAATTTAGGCAATTATTTTCAAAGAAATTTCTATTTTCCTATGCCACTCAAACCTAGGTTTTGTGGTTTTAGTCCGGCAAGTTTTCTGCGTTCGCGCAAGATACAGGTCTCCAAGAGAAAAAACTCAGAAACATGTAACATTTTTAGGTTTTACTATGTCACATGTTTAAAGAAATGACCAAACTTCATGTTTATGCTTGTTTTGGGCCATTAAACAATCAAAGAAAAGTTTAAATAGCTTGAAAAACATCATTTTGTTATATGGAAAAATGTAAAAGTGGCTATTACCTGATGGCTGAATACCAACATGAGCCTAAATTCCTCTTCAGGCACCCAGTTTCATAAATTTTTAAAGCAATTTGACTGTGTCTCACCTCATAAATTTACAGAGCATGCCACCCAAACTTAGGTTTTGCGGCTTGAGTCCGGCAAATTTTCTGCATTCGCGCAAGATACAGGTCTCCGAGAGAAAAAAAACAGAAACACATATTAAACAGTTTTAGGTTTTACTGTGTCATATGTTTAAAGAAATGACTAAACTTCATGTCTATGCCTGTTTTGGGCCATTAAACAATCAAAGAAAAGTTTAAATAGCTGGAAAAACATAATTTGTTCATGGAAAAATATATAATTGGCTATATTACCTAATGACTGAATACCGAAATGAGCCTAAATTCCACTCCATGCTGAATCGGCCAAGTTTCATGCTTTCGTACAAAACATAACTATAGGTCTTCGCAAAGCAAAAATAAGAAAAGCATCACATACTCTAGGTTTTTCTGTGTCATGTGTCAAATGTTCATAGAAATGATCAAACTTAATATACGTATGCATTATTCTTAGATTGTTTAGGCAACCTGTATTATCATTTTCAACCAGTTTGACTGGATGCAAACACTTTTGCAGATGACACAAAATTGACCTATCATTTTTTGGCCTCTGAAGCTCTTTTGGACATTTTCTTTGCCCTCAGAGATCTGTTGTTTGTGTAAATGTACAGAGTTTGATATAAATGAAAGCAAAGTAGCAAATATAAGGACAATTAGGCATTAATTTCAAAGAAATGTCTATTTTCCAATACCACCCAAACCTAGGTTTTGCGGCTTGAGTCCGGCAAGTTTTCTGCGTTCGCGCAAGATACAGGTCTCCAAGACAAAAAAAAACCAGAAACACATAACATTTTTAGGTTTTACTATGTCACATGTTTAAAGAAATGACCAAACTTCATGTTTATGCCTGTTTTGGGCCATTAAACAATTAAAGAAAATTTTGAATAGCTTGAAAAACATCATTTTGTTATGGAAAAATGGAAAAGTGGCTATTACCTGATGGCTGAATACCGACATGAGCCTAAATTCCTTTCCAGGCACCCAGTTTCATCATTTTTTAAGCAATATGACAGTGTCCAACCCCATAAATTTACAGAGTATGTCATAAATGAAAGCAAAGTAGCAAATATCAGGACAATAAGGCAATTATCTTCAAAGAAATTCCTATTTTCCTATGCCACCAAAACCTAGGTTTTGCGGCTTGAGTCGGGCAAGTTTTCTGTGTTCCCGCAAGATACAGCTTCTCCAAGAGAAAAAAACCAGAAACACAACATTTTTAGGTTATACTTTGTTACCTGTTTAAAGAAATGATCAAACTTCATGTTTATGCCTGTTTTGGGCCATTAAACAATCAAAGAAAAGTTTAAATAGCTGGAAAAACATCATTTTGTTATGGAAAAATGGAAAAGTGGCTATTCCCTGATGGCTGAATACCGACATGAGCATAAATTCCTCTCCAGGCACCCCGCATGCAGTTTCATAATTGTTCAAGCAATATGACAGTGTCCCACCCCATAAATTTACGGAGTATGTCATAAATGAAAGCAAAGTAGCAAATATCAGAACAATAAGGCAATTATCTTCAAAGAAATTCCTATTTTCCTATGCCACCCAAACCTAGGTTTTGCGGCTTGAGTCGGGCAAGTTTTCTGCGTTCCCGCAAGATACAGGTTCTCCTAGAGAAAAAACCAGAAACACATAACATTTTTAGGTTATACTATTTCACATGTTTAAAGAAATGACCAAACTTCATGTCTATGCCTGTTTTGGGCCATTAAACAATCAAAGAAAAGTTTAAATAGCTGGAAAATGAAAGCAAAGTAGCAAATATCCGGACAATAAGGCAATTATCTTCAAAGAAATTTGTATTTTCCTATCTCACCCAAACCTAGGTTTTGCGGCTTGAGTCCGGCAAGTTTTCTGCATTCGCGCAAGATACAGGTCTCCGAAAGAAAAAAAACAGAAACACATAACATTTTTAGGTTTTACTGTGTCATATGTTTAAAGAAATGACCAATCTTCATGTTTATGCCTCTTTTGGGCCATTAAACAATCAAAGAAAACTTTAAATAATTTGTTTATGGAAAAATATATAATTGGCTATATTACCTAATGACTGAATACCGACATGAGCCTAAATTCCACGCCATGCACCCAGTTTCATCATTTTTCAAGCAATTTGACTGTGTTTCACCCCATAAAGCAACCTAGAATGCTTCAATATTTGCAGCTGACACAAAATTGACTTGTAACATTTTAGATTCCATCTTTGTTTCCACGTAAATCGACCAGTTTTCAGTCCTCAATTGTCACACTTCCTAAGCATTTCTCATACATGTATCATTGAAGAGAGAACTTTACCTCTAACCTTTAAAACAATCCAAAGAAAATGGGGGGTCATGCATTATGCAAAAAAGAATTCACCAGGCAAATATGCTTACTGTCATTTTGGATCAAATCGGGCCCGGACAAAACCGGTGTTTAGCATTCCTTTACTTTCACTTTTAAACAGGGTCAAAATACTAAAAGCAATCAAATCAATCAATTCCAGTGCATCCTATACAAATTTACAATGATTTTAAACTCAATGTCATATATTCAATGTATTCTGGTGATGGTATACACTCATTTCTAGGCAAACAAAGGTTTTTTTAGGGACTATTTGGGTGTAGATCAGCATGTCAGTGAATGTATTTGTCGTAATTTGACCTTTAACAAATCACCATGTGTGTTAGTTAGAACATTAACTTCCATCAAAAATGAGGTCACTTGATTAAATTTTGGAAAACTTGTAAACACCTTGACAGTCCACATATTTTAAATATTATTTTAAGTAGCTTAAATACCAAGATTGTCCAAGTGTTCTTTTGCAATTTTCCATTTGGTTTGGGATCTCAATTCATCAAATTAGCTTGTTATCAATGAGAAAGTTCTCTGAAGGTTTTTGATGGAGAAATCTCGTCACTGGACTTAAGTTGATCTCGGCAAATCATTTAAATAGTTGTATTTTTATTTTTTCAGACAAATACAACAAAGACAATACAGACCGGACAGACACCATGACTTGACAGAAAACAGACAATACGGATGGGACAGTTTCTTTTTCAGGTCCAGGAGTCAATACAGAGATTCCAGCCACAGCTATCACCACAGACAAGAAGAAAGAAGGAGGGATCATGATTATAGGAGGAGAGATGAGGATGGAAGAAGGAAGAGAAGTGCTAGCCGAGATGATGGTGGAGAAAGGAGAAAGAGGCCGAGGTTGCATGCTTCTCCTGAACCAGTCAGTGATGTTGTCACAGAAACTGAGATTGCCACAGTTCCTGTTTTATATTACCCTGAACTGTTGTCTACACAGTAAGTAATGTTTTGTACTGTTAAAGTAAAGCCATAGGAAAACTGTCATTAAGAATTGGGAAACCAGGCAAGACTCAGTCTGTATGGCTGTAAAGTTCAATCAGGATCTTTCTTGTTTGCATCCTTATATATTCAAACATCACTTTTCAAAAAGGGGTCTTGATACATATGCAAAGTCTCACAAGAGATTTTAATGTCTGCCTACAATTAAAAGACATATATACATATATATATATATAAAAGTATTAAGGCCATCGGCAACAACAATTTCAGTCTGTAAAATTAGCAGTAGTTCTATTGTTCCCTATCTAGCCAGTTACTTTTTTGCCAATGTAATTTTACCTTTTATTATATATAACATAACCAAACATTTAGGATTATCAGAATAGTGAATTTTAAAAAGAGTGCAATAAAACCATACATTTAAATTCTACCAAATACTGTTATTTGCAATACTTTTATATATATATTGCAGTAGTCAAAAACATACATAATGTCTAATTTATATATATTTAACTTGATATTATTTATAGTGTCTTTTGTTAGTCACTATTAGTGTAGTATTGACATACTGCTTGAATTGTTTGTTTATTTCTATAGCTATATATGTACCATTCAAGTATCATCTTTCTTTCTGTGTTCTTTGTTCACTTCTATGGTGCTTCTGTTCCATCTTTAAAGTATATACATTGTATGTCTTTTCTGTCAGATCTGGATCCATGATGTATCTAAATGTTTCTTTGTACAATGTTAATGTTTTTTGTGTTCACTTTTTCTGTACTGTTCCTTCTGTTCTGTGTCCACATTTAGCATGACAGCCCAAGATTATGAACAACTTGAGAAGTGGGAGTTGGAGTCTGAAGACTTAAAGAATGATCTTGTTAAAGGTGTCCTATCATATTCTAGCTATTTTCTATATGGTGTCCTAGATTTCTTCTGATGTGCTTTTAGTATTCTCTTCTGAAATGGTGAAGTGAAAAAAATCTGAATTAATAATAACTTCAAGGAGTAAACAGGAAAAACATAAAAACTGCTCCAAAGAAAGGAGAACTTGCTAATGCAGATTTATTAGTGAAAGGGCAGAATCACAATATACTGATCATGATTACTTTTTAGTGGTTTCAACTGGGTTATCAGTCGCCCAAATTGGCTAATTTAAATGATTATGTCATTGTTGCATTATGAAGTGAAACTATTTGAATCTTAACCAAAGGTAAATATATCTTCAAGATGTTAGTTGCTCTGTCTCTGTCTCTGAGACACAAGTGTCTGAGTCCTACACCCAACCCTATCATTTCTTATTTATGTTCTCTTCTTGATGATCTCCTACACAGATGTTAAACTTCAAATTATTTATTTCTAATCTATCGTTTTTGTTATAATTATTGTTTTCAGAGATCCAATCCAGACCAAATTCTTCCAGAAAAAGATATTGTACAGTGGCCTCAACCTCATCCTCTTTTCAAGAACCACCATCACCAAAAAGGCAGAAAATGTTTTTCAATCCACACCATGCTGACTTTAATCAGCTGTATTCTTTTTCCCGTTCTAGGGAAGGTAGTTATCATTAATTGATCATATTATTATTTTTAAAACCATTTCCTTGCTAGTCTCATATTGTTTTGTCTATAGATTTTAAAAGCAATTTAGCATTTATTTAACTTAAGAAATTTGTTATTTAACCCTTTCTCACATCGATGGCTTAGCGCAATACTAGGCTAACTCTATTTTAATTTTTTTTACAGGAGAGTGAAAAAACTGTTTACATGTTTTCCCTTTTGATATTTTGTAGATATTTTTTCTGTTCTATATGCTGATAAATGTTTCAAAACTAATGATCATATTCTTTTTAATCTGAAACTCTTTCTTAATAGTTTAAAATCAATTATTTGAGTTAACAATAGTTTTGCACTGAAAATCAATGATTTGTTGAAAAAAATTTAGCGCAAAACTAAACTTAAGTCAAGTTAGACATAGTTTTGCACTGAAAATCAATGATTTGTTGAAAAAAACTCAGCGCAAAACTAAACCTAAGTCAAGTTAGACATAGTTTTGCACTTAAAATTAATGAAATGTTGATCTTTTTTTATGTAAAACCTATACTAAGTCAAGTAAGCTATATTTCACCAATTTAATTTTGAAGTTATTTTGAAGTTTAAACAATGCAATAAATAGAACATGCTCCATAAGAGTTTTCTTGGACTCTTTCTTAATTGAAAGCATTTATTTGCCACTTATCAGTAATGGCTAAATTATGTTTATATTTAATGACAGAGTGGAAAGGGGTGCAGGAAGAGTTAAAATTTCAATCTTTTGATAATTATATAACTTTATTTTGCCTATTCAAACAAAATGCTATACATCAAAAAAATATATTAAATCTTTGCTACATAAACTGCCTTTTCTGGCACCCAATACAGGATGCCTTTGAAAACAGTGTAGGAAGCAATCTGAAATCTTCCTGTACTGTTTGTCACACTGACAGTAAATGTAACCATTGTTCATTAATTACTGATAAGTGGTGACTTGATGCTTCCAAGTTAGTACAGTCCAAGAAAATGACTATGGAGCAGGATTACCAATATTTATCATAAAATGTTTGATAAAATGGCCTTCAAACTATTTATTCATTGCTCCATAAAACCGCATTTCCTCGCATCCAATAAAGCAGGCATTTGGAAGCAATGTAGGAATAGTTGTAGGATAAGAAGGCCTTTGGGAACATTGAAGGAAATTTAAGATCGCTCGTAACGAGCAATCTGAACCTTTCCTTCACAGATTTTCAACTCTGTCAGTTAATGTGAACATAATTCACCCATTATTGATAAGTTGTGAATTAATGCTTTCGATTTGGTGGACTGTTCAAGAAAATAACTATGGAGCAAAGAGTCAAATAGTAATGTTGTTAACTTATTTATTCACAACATATTTGTGAGCATATCATTGTAACAAAAGTACATTATTACAACAAACAGAAACTGTTGTAGGATTGTTTAAGTACATATTGGTAACAAAATAGCCTTACAGTACTATGAATTAGTTGGGAATCTCATGAGAAATGACTGCATAGAACGATGTAATGGGAATGAGGGCTCACACCCTACCTACATAAGGAAATGAGCTCTTTGTACTTTTCAAATGTAATCATGGAGTAGTCCTTTTGCAATATATTTAGCTCAATATCTTTCACAATCACATTCAGAACAGTGTTTGACTTCTTAGCCACTGAGTCTACTGGACCATTGTTATCATACTAAATTTCTGCTATATTGGAATTGTTAGATTCTATTTTGACTCTGCCCAAAAACCTTGTTCCTTTCTTAATCCTGATAAAAAATTTAGTATTTTGGAAACAGACTTGAAGTAAAAAAAATATGACAAGTTCATTTCCTAAAGCTACAGTCACACGTAAGCCGGACTCTACACAGAGCAACACGGTACACCCCGGATCAATAGATATCTTGATCCGGGATGATCCTGGGTGAAATTAAGTCACAAAACATCGCCACCCCGGACCCAACACGGCACTTCAACGGATGAACACGGAGCCAACAAGGATCTGACCCAGGTACCACCACGGCAGCTTCCTGGAGCTTACACGGTCGCTACACAGACCATCTCGGACTACCCCGAATTAAAGAATCCTCCTGGCCGGTCCTGGATGACCACGGCAATTTTAAAGAGTTTAAAATTGCCGGGGAGGTATCCCTGACCATGACAGACCATCCAGGACTATCCCGGACCCAACACAGATCTGACCACGGATTGGCCAAATTTTAGTACGGGCGGTCGGATGGACTGGGGCTTAAGCATGGTTTGGATTTTTATGACATGCAGTTCTTACAAATTAGTTGTGTACACACTAATTTGACTACTTGCCCTTTCAATACAGGCATGGACATAATAATTGTCCTTCTGTGTGTGACTCTACAGTTTGAATAATGATTTGGGCATTTTTAAAGGCTATGTGAACTTTCTGAGGAGAAATATTCAAAGTTCGGAGAAAAAATGTCTTGCAAACCCTAATATTTGTACCATTTAATGACAAAATCCACATAAATGAATTAACTCATTTCTGACTAATGGAACTGGACTGTTTATTACTTTCTTCTTCTGTGGAGCAGAATACTTAAAAAGAAACTGCCTTTGTCATATTGCATCTCCTAACTTCCAATTGTTTGGTGTTTAATGCCGCTATACAAGTACTACTGGTCCATTTATCCAGTGACACTAACCAGTCAATTGTAATGCTAACCCCATAGCTTCTTCATAGTCGACCCTTCTACAATCATATCTGCAGCCATGCCCAAACCTTGATCCATGACTTTCAAATTATATTTCACTCTGATCAGCTACTAACTTTGCAGTCTTCCATGTTAATGTCTTCAACTATATCTTAATTTTCAAAATCAATGCACTGTTGTTATTCACTCTCAACAATAGTTGGAACAATTTCTTCAACTTGGGCCATTAGTGTTTTGTCAGTTACTTTACTATTAGATCCCCTTTCTACTTTATAACAGTAACTGAGCTCCATTTCATTTGGTGAAACTGTTTTATCAACTAGATTAAATTTTCCTAATGTCATACACCTTTCTACTCAATTCAGTTTGCACCTATTGTTTCTATTCTTTTTCTTTTTGGAAGAATACAATTGGATAAACTTGATTCTTAGTAAGTTTCATTCAACATTTTCTTCTGAAATTGTGAGAACATTTATTCAATACCAGAAGAGATGTGCTCTAAATCTAACCGAGAGTATCAGACTTTTGAGAGTTTAGATAATGGGATGTCATCTTCAGATGACACAGCTGTAGCAAGTTCATAGTCATTATGAACAGACATTAAACTATGTTCACTGTCATAACCTAAACTACATTGTTGTAGTTATTCTTCAATCCTTTTGATTTTCTCATCGTTTGTGTCTTTAATTATGCCGAGCCCTGGTAGCGACGCGGGCTGTCAATCCAGGGGTTGTGAGTTCAAATCCCGGCTCGGCCAACTTTCTTCCGAGGATTGACAAGTCAATGCGACATGCGTCACTCGTCTTCCACCAATGGGCTAAGTCTATGTGGAAAAGCAGGCAGTTGCTTGGGAAGATTGTTGTGTGGAGTACTGGTGTGAGAAAACCAGGAAATGCATGAGTAGGTGAACTGGCCGCCGTGATATAACTGAGAAATTGTTAAAAACGGTGTTAAATCCCAATCAATCAATCAATTAATTATTTGAAGAATATAGGAATATACTCCTTCTGATATGTCAGAAAAATTATTACTTTAATATCATCTGATTCACTTGTATCAGTACATGTATTCTACACAATATCTACATGTGTGGCTTCAAATGTTATGAATTCAATTTCTAGGTCACCCAAACTTGATTCAAAACAGGATCAAGTTTTCAAACTTACAGTGTGATGTGAACACTACATTATTGGTTTCTACCATACTGTTCTTGTTACTTGAATGAGGTGTTACTAAGCATTTCATTGTTAAGAAAATAATTAGTTTTTTCTTTCTTATGGTTTGATGCAAACTTACATAAGGTTTAACATTTAAAATTGAACCTGCATCAGATTTTAAAACTGCTCCACTGATTTGGAAGATCACTCACAAGTAGATACTCCTCTTTCTGTACACCAGATGAAGCTGTTACTACATTGTAATAAACATTGTTCCCTTTGATTAATATCTCCTCCAGGGCTTATTGTGTCCATTTTGAGGCTTTCTTGATTATAAAGAACATTTCAGTCGCTTTAAAAACACTTTTTTCTATTTAACATGTTTTAAAATAGGACAAAAGAGAGAAACATGTATATGTTTTATACTATTTTTCAGTGCAAAACTATGTCTAAGTCAAGTTAGTCATAGTTTTGCACTAACATTTTTTTTTAAATTTATGATATTGTCGGTGCAAAACTATAGCTAACTCTACTTAGCTATAGTTTTGCACTCAAAAAAAGAATGATTTGACTTAGCATATTTTCTTGAAATTCAAATATCTTGTTAAATACTTAGAATATAATCAAGAACTTTTAAGTGAACCAGGAGAGTTTGATCATTGTTCAAAATTTATAATAAAACCAACTTTGAAAAAATATAGAGTTAGCATAGTATTGCACTGAGCCATCGACATGCAGACATATTTTGATGCATTAGATGACTTTTGAAAACATTGTGGCAAAAGGAGGAATAACTCATAATGATTGATGTTTTTTCCTTTTGCAGTAATGTTTTCAATATACTGTGTGTGTAAATAAATATATAAATTAAGAGTTTTTCATATTTTCCCCTTAATGTTTGCAAAGTAGTCTGCTACAAAGTTATCAGATGTGGGAAGAGTTATTTACTTAAGAAAAAAGTGAAGATATTTTGAATTGTGTAGATTAAGATCAATTTACATACTATCTGTTCATTAATCACCAGCCTTTCTAGGAGAGGAGATAACGAAATTCACAATTTTGTCTGTTACAATTTTGTCTGTTAAATGAGTCTTAGACTCATTTAAGTGATATTACATTGCAGAAAAAAGAGAAAGTACTAAACATTTAGTAATTTCTCCTTTTCCCATAATGTATACTCAACTCTGTTGCAAATTTATACATTTAAAACATATTTTTCTCATCAGAGATTGCTTTCAATGCAGGTGACTGCAAAGAATATAAGGCTTAACAAGGAAACTAACCCATTAGTCATTTGCCACCAAGTTACGCCTCTGTAGCCTTTGCATATGCACAGTGTGATCAACATTTGCACTTTTCACCATTTACTCAAACTTTGGGAATGTATGAGATTATCTTGATATACACTCTAAAAATGTGTCTTAGGGTCTTTTTAATTTATGTTTTGTACATGAATAAAGAGTATGAAAGACTGGCAGGGAAATGGTGACACAATTAATGTTAACACTTTCCCAAACACGGAATGTCTGTAGGAAACAACTTAAAGAATTCAAGGCAAATTTATTGAAAATCTTCATAAATGAAGATAAAGTTATTGATCAAAGTTAAACACATTGTATAACAAAAGGAGAAATTGCTCATGATGAGTAAGTTCTCATTGTGCTACAATGTCTTCAAAAGTTGTCTATTGCAGATGCTTTAAATGTGTCTGCTTTTGGGAAATGGTGGGTAATTACGTGTACTCTTTCCATAGTAATGACAACACTTTTTAAAAAAAATCTCCTCTGAAACTGATTTCAAGATACTTTGCTTTTATGTGCATGAACGGGTCATCTTTTCTCACCGTTTTCTTAGTTTTTTTCAACTTCCAACAGTTGGCACATGTTTGCTTGTATTGCTTTGTTTACAAAAATGCTCAAACCAATGACACATTACTAGGGAAAGAGTATAATCGTTAAGGTTATCAATGCTATGCTCTCAGTATTCTTGAATGATCTATCTATGCTCAACACTTTCTGATAATCTACAATTTATCTTGGCTGCAGTTAGAATATATTACTTTTAGCTCAAAGTGGTTTTGAAGAGATGTTGTGATTAAGCATGGTCGTGCCTTGTCTTCCATTCAGAACTAGTTAGAAACTCTTAGTCTCTTTATATGCTATTTCAATGGAATGTTGCATACAAAACTGTTTTCAATAATAAGTAGAGGATTCGAATTTGTTACATTATTTCATGCATGTAAATCTCTTACATCCGTCATTGCTTGTATGCATTGTTAAAAAATAAGCAAATGTTGTTAGATTAGAATGCACGATTTTGCACACTAACCTCTATCTAAATTGTGGGCTCATTTAGTTTTAAAGTTATGCATAACTTACATTGATATGCAGTTACCTTTTCCTACATGCAGGCTTATTGTGCCGCATCTGCAGCGGCAGTCTTTTGAAAACATTGTGGCTAAAGGAGGAATTGCTCGTAATCAGCAATTTCTCAGTTTGCCACAATGTTTTTGCCACTTCATCAATCATACTTTTATTTATAGATTGTTTCATATTTTTGTATAATCAATCGACTTTGCAGATGTGTTGTATACATGTGCGAACAGTTGCATAGAACAGGATAAAGGTTTAAAAAGTAAACTTGTTTTAAGCTAGAAGTCATTTGCTTTGCATAGTTGCAGGTTTGTCTACATTTGTCAATGCTTAGCTTTGTAATAATTAAGACAATTAAAGGATGAAACAGCATGCAATTGGAAAAACTGTTTTGATCTAAGATTAAAGTTTTAGTTTGGTAAGTGTAAACTGGAGGGTTAAAAGTTCAATTAAAACGGTTTCTCCAATTGCACGACTGTGTTGTAGCAATAGTAATGAAATAAATATAAAACACTATAATAATTAACTTTGTTTTTATTTTAAAACCCCCATTCATATCCTGTTGATGAGACTAACTCATGTCAGTCAAGTGGTTGTTAGTTCAATCCCTGCTGCAATGTTGACACATATTCATCGATACATGGCTACATATTGAATGCTAGTTAACTAGTGGACGTAAATAAATTGGAAAAATTTACGATAAAAACTACCAACAAGAAATAAACGACTCGGTGCACTATCCGAAGTCTCTCAAGAAAGGATCACATCACCTTGTTGTATACATACCCTGAAAGTCCCCGTCAAACAATTATGACTGAATGTCAAATGCACGCATATATGTGCTTGATTGATTACTTGGTGTTTTACGCCGCTTTCAACAATGTGTCAGTCATATCACGGTGTTTACTGGGTGGGCTACCAGTAATAGTTGTCCGTTTATCCTCTCACCAGCTAGTCAGTCGTAATGCTAAATCTGAGAGCCAAGGAAGTTAGCCATTACGACCATTTTAAAGTATTTGGAATGACCCGGCTGGGGATTGAAACCGCGACTTGCCTCACTGAGGCGGTCAATGAAATTGGAAGACTATACGGTAAAAACTACCAACGAAAAGGAAACAATTCAAAGCAGTTTCCCAAGAAAGGATCACATCACCTTGTCGTACAAACACCCTGAAAGTCCCTGTCAAACTAGTATGACTGAATGTCTACTGCACACATAATGTGCTCGATTGATTACCTGGTGTTTTACTCCACTTTCAACAATGTGTAAGTCATATCACGGTGTTTACTGGGTAAGCTACCAGTAATAGTGTTCCGTTGATCATCACACCAGCTAGTCAATCATAATGCTAAACCCGTAGCTAAGGAGGGCAGCCAGTACGACCATTTTAAAGTATTTGGAATGACTCGGCTGGGTATCGAAACCGCGACTTGCCACACTCAGGTGGTCAATGAAAATTGGAAGACTATACGGTAAAATTTACCAACAAAACACAAACGAATCGATGCACTATCCGGAGTTTCCAAAGAAAGGATCACATCACATTGTCGTACAAACACCCTGATAGTCTCCGTCGAACGATTATGACTGAATGTCGACTGCACACATAATGTGCTTGAATGTAGCAGTTATATCATGGCATTTTCTAGTTAGGTTACCAGCTGGTCAGATGTAATGCTAACCCCCGGTAAACCTGAGCGCCAAGGATGGCAGCCATTACTAACATTTTTGAAGTCTTTGGTATGACACGGCTGTAGAATGAACCCGCTACCTCCCGCATTTGAGGCGGACACTCTACCTCTACACCACCAAGGCAGTTTGCACATACATGCAATTTGATGGCTAATGCAATTAAATTCAGAACCCCCAAATGACGGTTTTCGTGTGGCGTGCTAAATTCTGGTTTACATTTCAACTGAAGGAAAACACTTACAAAATCTCCTCCTTAACCCGATTTTTGAAATAATTTTGTAGAAATGTTCCTGGTTTTGAAGACTTAAAGCGATGTTGATTGGTAGCAAAATATTGCTGCCAACGGACGGGCCATTTTGCCATAGATCTATATGTCTATAAGGGAAAACTTTATCAATCTTCATCTCCGAAAGTATGCAGCCAATTTTCTAATACTTTTGCAGAAATGTTCTTTGTTTGACCCTCTATCAGATTCTTTCAAGTCATGTTGGTGGTTGATAAAACATGGCCGCAAGGAGGGGCGGAGGTGTTAGCCTTATAAGGGTGTAGTGGAAACCTTAAAAGAAACTCTCCAGATATGTTTGGCTGATTTTCAAATAATTTCGTATAAATGTTCCTTGGGTGAACCTCTTTGAGATTCATTCAAGCCATGTTGATGGGTGGACAAACATGGCCACCAGTGAGCGGGTCTGTTTTACCTTATATGTTTATAGTGATCTTTTTTATTGACTGATGGCATTGTAGTGATACTGGGCCTCTTGTATATGCTTTTTGGCAGTGATGTGTTACTGGCCCTCTCATGTCCTCTTGTTTAGTTAAGCCATAACTTTGGCAGATTCACTTCAAAGTTACAATACTTATACCCTGTCTCACTCCTTCGCCGCCCAACCGTGTCTCTCTCGTGAACACCACCCCGTCGTGTCTCTCGCTAACCCAACACCAGTCGTTCCTCCCATTTAAACGTAACCATAACATGACGTCAGCGTAAGCTAGCAACGTTACGTTGCCAGGTCAGTAGCCATTTTGTAATGACTATTAGAAAACACGTTTTTCAAAGCTCTATCAAAATTGTATTTGTTCACTATGGATAATCATTTCCGATATCAAATGGAGGTGTATAATAGAAGGTAATTATGGTATCTTTCATTCATGAGAACATTATTTATATAACAGTTTTCAATTAATTGATTCTTTGTAAAATAAAAATAAAAACCTATTCTAGCGAAAATTAGATGGGTGGGGTAAGGTCACTCAAACATAACATTTCATTATTTTTTTAATAAATCGATCTGGGTTTGAATATTCATTTTTATGAATGAGATAATATTGTTTATTTCTTGAACAATTACACATTTGTAGACTAGATTCAGGTCTACTAGATATTCTAGGTAAACACACTAGACTCCTAATGTACAAGCTTTTGGATTTTCGTGATTTAATAAAACTGTAGGGACAATTGCAACTAGGCCAACACAAAAATCAACAGATAAAACCCTACACTCTCCATTGCAAGTAATATATATAGACCTACAGTACTGTGCATGACTAGCTCCCCTAACCATTTCGATTGCAAAAATGAAATAATTAAACAATATATATAAAAGGTTGTTCAACTTATTGGCACATATTCATTGTAGTCTCGTGAAGAAATACACTTCATTTCTACAGATGCAAAGTTTTGGGGAATATTATATGTATTTATACACAATGAATGAGATTGGTTACCGCCCTTACTGTATATATATATATAGTATGTAAAACGAGGAACCAGTTTAAGATAATAAAAAAAGCATACAGTTTACTGGCGTAATAATTCAAATATTCAATACTAATTTAGAATGAGTCAGCGTATTGTGATATTTTCTGTGAACAACTATTAAAACATACTCGTCTTAAAGTATATGTTATCTTTCATTCGTGAAATAATTATTTATCTAACAGTTTTCAATTCATTGATTCTCTGTGAAATAAAATTCAAAACCTATTCTAGCGAAAATTAGATGGGTGGGGTAAGTTCACTGAAACATAACATTTCATTATATTTGTAAATAACTAGCTCTGTTTTTAAATATTTATAAAGGAGACACTATTGTTTATTTTTTTTGTAAATTACGTGTAGATGCCATTGTATAATGATGTTTTTATCATGTAGAGTTTTTAGACCAGATATTCTAGGACCTACTAGTCATGATTGGCTCCCCTAAGCAATCCGATTGCAAATGAAAAGAAATTAAATAATAATATTTATAAAAGGAATTTCAACTCAATGTCACATATATTCATTGTAGTCTCGTGAAGGAATAACAGTTCTTTTTCTACGCATGCAACATTTTGTTTATGAAATATTTGTAGTTCACATGTCTGACTGTATTTGGTATACTTTGGCCTCTACACACTAAATCAGATTGGTTACCGCCCCATTTTACTGTATCGCATATATACTTTGGAAATCATTAAAACGAGGAACCAATTTAAAAATGAAAGAGCGTGTACTGGCGCAATATTTTAAATATTAATTTTAGAGTTTTGGTATGTGTTGATGCATTTAGAATAAGTCAGCGTCTCTGTATATTTGTTTGTCTCTCTCTCTCTCTCTCTCTCTCTCTCTCTCTCTCTCTCTCTCTCTCTCTTTCATTTACCCCACCCATCGAAACGTAAACAATAACATGACGTCAGCGTAAGTTAGCAACGTTGCGTTGTCAGGTCAGTAGCCATTTTGTAATGACTATAAGAAAACACGTTTTTCAACGCTCTATCAAAATTAATTTCTTTCACTATGGATAATCATTTTCGATATCAAATGGAGGTGTATTATAGAAGGTAAATATGACATCTTTCATTCATGAAATAATTGTTTTTGTAGCAGTTTTCAATACATTGATTCTTTGTAAAATAAAATTCAAAACCTATTCTAGTGAAAATTAGATGGGTGGGATAAGATCACTAAAACATAACATTTCCTTATTTTTGTAATTTACTTGCTCTGGTTTTGAATATTTGTGAAGGAGACACTATATTGTTTATTTTTTATAAATTACTTGTAGATGACATTGTATAATAATTTGATGTAGACTTCTAATGCACAATGATTTGAGACTGTAAGAACCAACTGCACTTTAGCTGACTAAAAAATATAAAGATAAAACCTTACACCAGGGTCTTTCAAACTATTTGAAAGAGCCTGCTTACACTCTCCAAGTAACATAATAGATCTACTCTAGTAATCATGATTGGATTACCTGATTGATACCTCGTTAGTCGTTAGAATTTCCGGGATTTTCGCCAGACATGTTTGAGTTTAGCCGACATCCTAAAATGTTTTGCTCCAACAGTCGCAGTTGAGATTTCCCATCAAAGACTTTTGAAAGTCGCTCCTTTGCATCTGTTCGATTTAGAGAGTTAAGCCAGCAGCAACCTATATCCAGAAAGTTAAGTCAGCTGCAACCGATATCCAGAGAATTAAGCCGGCTGCAACCGATATCCCGATCTGGCTTCGAGTCACACTATATGACAAGTCCTGGCTACTCCGTCTAACTTCACGCACATCCAATTTCAACCAAACCTCACAGGAATATTCCTTTGGTCGACTATGTACAAACAATTTCAAAGATCAATTCAGAAATTTGATTGCTGTGTCATCAGAAATGGAGGGGACGGTGGGGGAATGCACCAACTTTAAAATTCTTCTCCTCTGAATCAAAGATAATGTGGTAGAAATGTTTCTTGGATGATCCACTTAAAATAATATTCAAGCTAAATTGATTTGTTGAAAATCATGTGGGCCAGGCAGCATCACAAAAGGGGCAAAATGACAAATATTTCAATTTCCATTATTTTGAAAGTACTTGGCTGATTCAAAAATAATTTAGCAGAAATATTCCTCTTCATAACTTGTTCAAGCCAGATTGATATTGAGGCGGCATAAGAAAAGGGGTTAAATGAACTTTTAGCTTCAAACATTTCCACCTAAACCACTTGACCAATATCAACAATACTTCACAGGACTGTTGCTTTAGTGGTTTTCTTTCATAATTGTTCACAGATTTTAAGATGCCTTATTACAATTTTTTTTTACTAGTCCTAGAGCAGTTTCATTTCCACTCTTGATAACATTTTCACAGATATTAGCAGTTGCACTTTTGCTTCAATACCATCACTTTTAAAAGTGAACGACTAAGGGCCATCCTGGCCCTCTTGTTTACAGAAATGAAGAATTGCCAAAAAAGCAAAGCCTTCAGGCTACAAGGTTGTCTGTATCTTTCTTATAGACAAACAAACTGTTCTTAAGTATATGTTTTTTCTAATTATTTACAAAGTATGATATAAAATAAAATCACAAAAGCAAATATTAGGTCAATGAAGTAGTTATTATCAAAGACAATTATTTTTTTCTATACCACCAAAATTTAGGTTTTTTGGCTAAATCGCCCAAGTTTTATGCCTTCGAAAAGGAAAAAATAAGAAAAACATCACACATTTGGTTTCACTGTGTCAAAATGTTCAAAGAGATGATCAAACTTTAGATTTATGCACTATTTTCATACATTTTAGGCAACCAGTATCATCATTTTCAACCAGTATGACTGTAAATTCAAACATTTTTACAGACGACACAAAATTGACCTGTCATTTTCATGGACTCTGAAGCTCCTTTAGACACTTTCTTTGCCCTCAGAGATCTGGTTTGTGTGTACATTTACAGAGAATGATATAAAATGAAAGCAAAATAGCAAATATTAGGACAATCAGACAATTATTTTCAAAGAAATTTCAAATTTCCTATGCAACTCAAACCTAGGTTTCGCGACTTGAGTCCGGCAAGTTTTCTGCGCTCGCGCATCATACAGGTCTTCAAGACAAAAAAAAGCATAAACTCATAACATTTTTAGGTTTTACTGTGCCCCATGTTTAAAGAAATGACTCAGCTTCATGTTTATGCCTGTTTCAGGCAATTAACCAATCAAAGACAATTCTAAATAGCTGGATAAACATCATTTTTTGTTGAAAAATGTCAAAAAGGCTATTACCTAATGGCTGGATACATCCATGAGCCTAAATTACACTCCAGGCACCCAGTTTCATCATTTTTCATGCAATTTGACTGAATCCCACCCCATCAAGTACCCTAGATTGTTTCAATATGTGCAGCTGACACAAACTTGACTTTTGATATATATTCCACTCAAAAGCTCTTTAGGTTACAATACACCAAAAAAGAAAATAAGAAAAACATCACATATTTTAAGTTTTACTGTGTCAAATGTTCATAAAAATTATCAAACTTAATATGAATGCTTTATTCTCAGACTTTTTAGGCAAACATTATAATCATTTTCAACCAGTTTGACTGGATCCAAACACTTTTGCAGATGACCTTTTATTTTTGGCTTCTAAAAACCCCAGAAAGGCATAACATTTTGGTTTTACTGCCTGTTTTGGGCCATTAAACAATCAAAGAAAAGTTTAAATAGCTTGAAAAACATCATTTTTTTATGGAAAAATGTAAATGTGGCTATTACCTGATGGCTGAATACCAACATGAGCCTAAATTCCACTCCAGGCACCCAGTTTCATAATTTTTCAAGCAATTTGACTGTGTTTCAACCCATTAATTTACAGAGTATGATATAAATGAAAGCAAAGTAGCAAACATCAGGACAAATTTAGGCAATTATTTTCAAAGAAATTTCTATTTTCCTATGCCACTCAAACCTAGGTTTTGTGGTTTTAGTCCGGCAAGTTTTCTGCGTTCGCGCAAGATACAGGTCTCCAAGAGAAAAAACTCAGAAACATGTAACATTTTTAGGTTTTACTATGTCACATGTTTAAAGAAATGACCAAACTTCATGTTTATGCTTGTTTTGGGCCATTAAACAATCAAAGAAAAGTTTAAATAGCTTGAAAAACATCATTTTGTTATATGGAAAAATGTAAAAGTGGCTATTACCTGATGGCTGAATACCAACATGAGCCTAAATTCCTCTTCAGGCACCCAGTTTCATAAATTTTTAAAGCAATTTGACTGTGTCTCACCTCATAAATTTACAGAGCATGCCACCCAAACTTAGGTTTTGCGGCTTGAGTCCGGCAAATTTTCTGCATTCGCGCAAGATACAGGTCTCCGAGAGAAAAAAAACAGAAACACATATTAAACAGTTTTAGGTTTTACTGTGTCATATGTTTAAAGAAATGACTAAACTTCATGTCTATGCCTGTTTTGGGCCATTAAACAATCAAAGAAAAGTTTAAATAGCTGGAAAAACATAATTTGTTCATGGAAAAATATATAATTGGCTATATTACCTAATGACTGAATACCGAAATGAGCCTAAATTCCACTCCATGCTGAATCGGCCAAGTTTCATGCTTTCGTACAAAACATAACTATAGGTCTTCGCAAAGCAAAAATAAGAAAAGCATCACATACTCTAGGTTTTTCTGTGTCATGTGTCAAATGTTCATAGAAATGATCAAACTTAATATACGTATGCATTATTCTTAGATTGTTTAGGCAACCTGTATTATCATTTTCAACCAGTTTGACTGGATGCAAACACTTTTGCGGATGACACAAAATTGACCTATCATTTTTTGGCCTCTGAAGCTCTTTTGGACATTTTCTTTGCCCTCAGAAATCTGTTGTTTGTGTAAATGTACAGAGTTTGATATAAATGAAAGCAAAGTAGCAAATATAAGGACAATTAGGCATTAATTTCAAAGAAATGTCTATTTTCCAATGCCACCCAAACCTAGGTTTTGCGGCTTGAGTCCGGCAAGTTTTCTGCGTTCGCGCAAGATACAGGTCTCCAAGACAAAAAAAAACCAGAAACACATAACATTTTTAGGTTTTACTATGTCACATGTTTAAAGAAATGACCAAACTTCATGTTTATGCCTGTTTTGGGCCATTAAACAATTAAAGAAAATTTTGAATAGCTTGAAAAACATCATTTTGTTATGGAAAAATGGAAAAGTGGCTATTACCTGATGGCTGAATACCGACATGAGCCTAAATTCCTTTCCAGGCACCCAGTTTCATCATTTATTAAGCAATATGACAGTGTCCCACCCCATAAATTTACAGAGTATGTCATAAATGAAAGCAAAGTAGCAAATATCAGGACAATAAGGCAATTATCTTCAAAGAAATTCCTATTTTCCTATGCCACCAAAACCTAGGTTTTGCGGCTTGAGTCGGGCAAGTTTTCTGCGTTCCCGCAAGATACAGCTTCTCCAAGAGAAAAAAACCAGAAACACAACATTTTTAGGTTATACTATGTTACATGTTTAAAGAAATGATCAAACTTCATGTTTATGCCTGTTTTGGGCCATTAAACAATCAAAGAAAAGTTTAAATAGCTGGAAAAACATCATTTTGTTATGGAAAAGTGGCTATTCCCTGATGGCTGAATACCGACATGAGCATAAATTCCTCTCCAGGCACCCCGCATGCAGTTTCATAATTGTTCAAGCAATATGACAGTGTCCCACCCCATAAATTTACGGAGTATGTCATAAATGAAAGCAAAGTAGCAAATATCAGAACAATAAGGCAATTATCTTCAAAGAAATTCCTATTTTCCTATGCCACCCAAACCTAGGTTTTGTGGCTTGAGTCGGGCAAGTTTTCTGCGTTCCCGCAAGATACAGGTTCTCCTAGAGAAAAAACCAGAAACACATAACATTTTTAGGTTATACTATTTCATATGTTTAAAGAAATGACCAAACTTCATGTCTATGCCTGTTTTGGGCCATTAAATAATCAAAGAAAAGTTTAAATAGCTGGAAAATGAAAGCAAAATATCCGGACAATAAGGCAATTATCTTCAAAGAAATTTGTATTTTCCTATCTCACCCAAACCTAGGTTTTGCGGCTTGAGTCCGGCAAGTTTTCTGCATTCGCGCAAGATACAGGTCTCCGAAAGAAAAAAAACAGAAACACATAACATTTTTAGGTTTTACTGTGTCATATGTTTAAAGAAATGACCAATCTTCATGTTTATGCCTCTTTTGGGCCATTAAACAATCAAAGAAAACTTTAAATAATTTGTTTATGGAAAAATATATAATTGGCTATATTACCTAATGACTGAATACCGACATGAGCCTAAATTCCACGCCATGCACCCAGTTTCATCATTTTTCAAGCAATTTGACTGTGTTTCACCCCATAAAGCAACCTAGAATGCTTCAATATTTGCAGCTGACACAAAATTGACTTGTAACATTTTAAATTCCATCTTTGTTTCCACGTAAATCGACCAGTTTTCAGTCCTCATTTGTCACACTTTCTAAGCATTTCTCATACATGTATCATTGAAGAGAGAACTTTACCTCTAACCTTTAAAACAATCCAAAGAAAATGGGGGGGTCATGCATTATGCAAAAAAGAATTCACCAGGCAAATATGCTTAAGTACTGTCATTTTGGATCAAATCGGGCCCGGACAAAACCGGTGTTTAGCATTCCTTTACTTTCACTTTTAAACAGGGTCAAAATACTAAAAGCAATCAAATCAATCAATTCCAGTGCATCCTATACAAATGTACAATGATTTTAAACTCAATGTCATATATTCAATGTATTCTGGTGATGGTATACACTCATTTCTAGGCAAACAAAGGTTTTTTTAGGGACTATTTGGGTGTAGATCAGCATGTCAGTGAATGTATTTGTCGTAATTTGACCTTTAACAAATCACCATGTGTGTTAGTTAGAACATTAACCTCCATCAAAAATGAGGTCACTTGATTAAATTTTGGAAAACTTGTAAACACCTTGACAGTCCACATATTTTAAATATTATTTTAAGTAGCTTAAATACCAAGATTGTCCAAGTGTTCTTTTGCAATTTTCCATTTGGTTTGGGATCTCAATTCATCAAATTAGCTTGTTATCAATGAGAAAGTTCTCTGAAGATTTTTGATGGAGAAATCTCGTCACTGGACTTAAGTTGATTTCGGCAAATCATTTAAATAGTTGTATTTTTATTTTTTCAGACAAATACAACAAAGACAATACAGACCGGACAGACACCATGACTTGACAGAAAACAGACAATACGGACGGGACAGTTTCTTTTTCAGGTCCAGGAGTCAATACAGAGATTCCAGCCACAGCTATCACCACAGACAAGAAGAAAGAAGGAGGGATCATGATTATAGGAGGAGAGATGAGGATAGAAGAAGGAAGAGAAGTGCTAGCCGAGATGATGGTGGAGAAAGGAGAAAGAGGCCGAGGTTGCATGCTTCTCCTGAACCAGTCAGTGATGTTGTCACAGAAACTGAGATTGCCACAGTTCCTGTTTTATATTACCCTGAACTGTGGTCTACACAGTAAGTAATGTTTTGTACTGTTAAAGTAAAGCCATAGGAAAACTGTCATTAAGAATTGGGAAACCAGGCAAGACTCAGTCTGTATGGCTGTAAAGTTCAATCAGGATCTTTCTTGTTTGCATCCTTATATATTCAAACATCACTTTTCAAAAAGGGGTCTTGATACATATGCAAAGTCTCACAAGAGATTTTAATGTCTGCCTACAATTAAAAGACATATATACATATATATATATAAAAGTATTAAGGCCATCGGCAACAACAATTTCAGTCTGTAAAATTAGCAGTAGTTCTATTGTTCCCTATCTAGCCAGTTACTTTTTTGCCAATGTAATTTTACCTTTTATTATATATAACATAACCAAACATTTAGGATTATCAGACTAGTGAATTTTAAAAAGAGTGCAATAAAACCATACATTTAAATTCTACCAAATACTGTTATTTGCAATACTTTTATATATATATTGCAGTAGTCAAAAACATACATAATGTCTAATTTATATATATTTAACTTGATATTATTTATAGTGTCTTTTGTTAGTCACTATTAGTGTAGTATTGACATACTGCTTGAATTGTTTGTTTATTTCTATAGCTATATATGTACCATTCAAGTATCATCTTTCTTTCTGTGTTCTTTGTTCACTTCTATGGTGCTTCTGTTCCATCTTTAAAGTATATACATTGTATGTCTTTTCTGTCAGATCTGGATCCATGATGTATCTAAATGTTTCTTTGTACAATGTTAATGTTTTTTGTGTTCACTTTTTCTGTACTGTTCCTTCTGTTCTGTGTCCACATTTAGCATGACAGCCCAAGAGTATGAACAACTTGAGAAGTGGGAGTTGGAGTCTGAAGACTTAAAGAATGATCTTGTTAAAGGTGTCCTATCATATTCTAGCTATTTTCTATATGGTGTCCTAGATTTCTTCTGATGTGCTTTTAGTATTCTCTTCTGAAATGGTGAAGTGAGAAAAATCTGAATTAATAATAACTTCAAGGAGTAAATAGGAAAAACATAAAAACTGCCCCAAAGAAAGGAGAACTTGCTAATGCAGATTTATTAGTGAAAGGGCAGAATCACAATATACTGATCATGATTACTTTTTAGTGGTTTCAACTGGGTTATCAGTCGCCCAAATTGGCTGATTTAAATGATTATGTGATTGTTGCATTATGAAGTGAAACTATTTGAATCTTAACCAAAGGTAAATATATCTTCAAGATGTTAGTTGCTCTGTCTCTGTCTCTGAGACACAAGTGTCTGAGTCCTACACCCAACCCTATCATTTTTTATTTATGTTCTCTTCTTGATGATCTCCTACACAGATGTTAAACTTCAAATTATTTATTTCTAATCTATCGTTTTTGTTATAATTATTGTTTTCAGAGATCCAATCCAGACCAAATTCTTCCAGAAAAAGATCTTGTACAGTGGCCTCAACCTCATCCTCTTTTCAAGAACCACCATCACCAAATAGGCAGAAAATGTTTTTCAATCCACACCATGCTGACTTTAATCAGCTGTATTCTTTTTCCCGTTCTAGGGAAGGTAGTTATCATTAATTGATCATATTATTATTTTTAAAACCCTTTCCTTGCTAGTCTCATATTGTTTTGTCTATAGATTTTAATAGCAATTTAGCATTTATTTAACTTAAGAAATCTGTTATTTAACCCTTTCTCACATGCAGACATATTTTGATGCATTAGATGACTTTTGAAAACATTGTGGCAAAAGGAGGAATAACTCATAATGATTGATGTTTTTTCCTTTTGCAGTAATGTTTTCAATATACTGTGTGTGTAAATAAATATATAAATTAAGAGTTTTTCATATTTTCCCCTTAATGTTTGCAAAGTAGTCTGCTACAAAGTTATCAGATGTGGGAAGAGTTATTTACTTAAGAAAAAAGTGAAGATATTTTGAATTGTGTAGATTAAGATCAATTTACATACTATCTGTTCATTAATCACCAGCCTTTCTAGGAGAGGAGATAACGAAATTCACAATTTTGTCTGTTACATTAAGGTCTTAGACTCATTTAAGTGATATTACATTGCAGAAAAAAGAGAAAGTACTAAACATTTAGTAATTTCTCCTTTTCCCATAATGTATACTCAACTCTGTTGCAAATTTATACATTTAAAACATACTTTTCTCATCAGAGATTGCTTTCAATGCAGGTGACTGCAAAGAATATAAGGCTTAACAAGGAAACTAACCCATTAGTCATTTGCCACCAAGTTAAGCCTCTGTAGCCTTTGCATATGCACAGTGTGATCAACATTTGCACTTTTCACCATTTACTCAAACTTTGGGAATGTATGAGATTATCTTGATATACACTCTAAAAATGTGTCTTAGGGTCTTTTTAATTTATGTTTTGTACATGAATAAAGAGTATGAAAGACTGGCAGGGAAATGGTGACACAATTAATGTTAACACTTTCCCAAACACGGAATGTCTGTAGGAGACAACTTAAAGAATTCAAGGCAAATTTATTGAAAATCTTCATAAATGAAGATAAAGTTATTGATTAAAGTTAAACACATTGTATAACAAAAGGAGAAATTGCTCATGATGAGTAAGTTCTCATTGTGCTACAATGTCTTCAAAAGTTGTATATTGCAGATGCTTTAAATGTGTCTGCTTTTGGGAAATGGTGGGTAATTACGTGTACTCTTTCCATAGTAATGACAACACTTTTTAAAAAAAATCTCCTCTGAAACTGATTTCAAGATACTTTGCTTTTATGTGCATGAACGGGTCATCTTTTCTCACCGTTTTCTTAGTTTTTTTCAACTTCCAACAGTTGGCACATGTTTGCTTGTATTGCTTTGTTTACAAAAATGCTCAAACCAATGACACATTACTAGGGAAAGAGTATAATCGTTAAGGTAATCAATGCTATGCTCTCAGTATTCTTGAATGATCTATCTATGCTCAACACTTTCTGATAATCTACAATTTGTCTTGGCTGCAGTTAGAATATATTACTTTTAGCTCAAAGTGGTTTTGAAGAGATGTTGTGATTAAGCATGGTCGTGCCTTGTCTTCCATTCAGAACTAGTTAGAAACTCTTAGTCTCTTTATATGCTATTTCAATGGAATGTTGCATAAATGCCCCTTTGATAATCTATAAAGACTTCTCAAGCCATCTTAATTAGTAACACAAAACTGTTTTCAATAATAAGTAGAGGATTCGAATTTGTTACATTATTTCATGCATGTAAATCTCTTTCATCCTTCATTGCTTGTATGCATTGTTAAAAAATAAGCAAATGTTGTTAGATTAGAATGCACGATTTTGCAGACTAACCTCTATCTAAATTGTGGGCTCATTTAGTTTTAAAGTTATGCATAACTTACATTGATATGCAGTTACCTTTTCCTACATGCAGGCTTATTGTGCCGCATCTGCAGCGGCAGTCTTTTGAAAACATTGTGGCTAAAGGAGGAATTGCTCATAATCAGCAATTTCTCAGTTTGCCACAATGTTTTTGCCACTTCATCAATCATACTTTTATTTATAGATTGTTTCATATTTTTGTATAATCAATCGACTTTGCAGATGTGTTGTATACATGTGCGAACAGTTGCATAGAACAGGATAAAGGTTTAAAAAAAAGTAAACTTGTTTTAAGCTAGAAGTCATTTGCTTTGCATAGTTGCAGGTTTGTCTACATTTGTCAATGCTTAGCTTTGTAATAATTAAGACAATTAAACGATGAAACAGCATGCAATTGGAAAAACTGTTTTGATCTAAGATTAAAGTTTTAGTTTGGTAAGTGTAAACTGGAGGGTTAAAAGTTCAATTAAAACGGTTTCTCCAATTGCACGACTGTGTTGTAGCAATAGTAATGAAATAAATATAAAACACTATAATAATTAACTTTGTTTTTATTTTAAAACCCCCATTCATATCCTGTTGATGAGACTAACTCATGTCAGTCAAGTGGTTGTTAGTTCAATCCCTGCTGCAATGTTGACACATATTCATCGATACATGGCTACATATTGAATGCTAGTTAACTAGTGGACGTAAATAAATTGGAAAAATTTACGATAAAAACTACCAACAAGAAATAAACGACTCGGTGCACTATCCGAAGTCTCTCAAGAAAGGATCACATCACCTTGTTGTATAAATACCCTGAAAGTCCCCGTCAAACAATTATGACTGAATGTCAAATGCACGCATATATGTGCTTGATTGATTACTTGGTGTTTTACGCCGCTTTCAACAATCTGTCAGTCATATCACGGTGTTTACTGGGTGGGCTACCAGTAATAGTTGTCCGTTTATCCTCTCACCAGCTAGTCAGTCGTAATGCTAAATCTGAGAGCCAAGGAAGTTAGCCATTACGACCATTTTAAAGTATTTGGAATGACCCGGCTGGGGATGGAAACCGCGACTTGCCTCACTGAGGCGGTCAATGAAATTGGAAGACTATACGGTAAAAACTACCAACGAAAAGGAAACAAATCAAAGCACTATCCGGAGTTTCCCAAGAAAGGATCACATCACCTTGTCGTACAAACACCCTGAAAGTCCCTGCCAAACTAGTATGAGTGAATGTCTACTGCACACATAATGTGCTCGATTGATTACCTGGTGTTTTACTCCACTTTCAACAATGTGTAAGTCATATCACGGTGTTTACTGGGTAAGCTACCAGTAATAGTGGTCCGTTGATCATCACACCAGCTAGTCAATCATAATGCTAAACCCGTAGCTAAGGAGGGCAGCCAGTACGACCATTTTAAAGTATTTGGAATGACTCGGCTGGGTATCGAAACCGCGACTTGCCACACTCAGGTGGTCAATGAAAATTGGAAGACTATACGGTAAAATTTACCAACAAAACACAAACGAATCGATGCACTATCCGGAGTTTCCAAAGAAAGGATCACATCACATTGTCGTACAAACACCCTGATAGTCTCCGTCGAACGATTATGACTGAATGTCGACTGCACACATAATGTGCTTGAATGTAGCAGTTATATCATGGCATTTTCTAGTTAGGTTACCAGCTGGTCAGATGTAATGCTAACCCCCGGTAAACCTGAGCGCCAAGGATGGCAGCCATTACTAACATTTTTGAAGTCTTTGGTATGACACGGCTGTAGAATGAACCCGCTACCTCCCGCATTTGAGGCGGACACTCTACCTCTACACCACCAAGGCAGTTTGCACATACATGCAATTTGATGGCTAATGCAATTAAATTCAGAACCCCCAAATGACGGTTTTCGTGTGGCGTGCTAAATTCTGGTTTACATTTCAACTGAAGGAAAACACTTACAAAATCTCCTCCTTAACCCGATTTTTGAAATAATTTTGTAGAAATGTTCCTTGTTTTGAAGACTTAAAGCGATGTTGATTGGTAGCAAAATATTGCTGCCAACGGACGGGCCATTTTGCCATAGATCTATATGTCTATAAGGGAAAACTTTATAAATCTTCATCTCCGAAAGTATGCAGCCAATTTTCTAATACTTTTGCAGAAATGTTCTTTGTTTGACCCTCTATCAGATTCTTTCAAGTCATGTTGGTGGTTGATAAAACATGGCCGCAAGGAGGGGCGGAGGTGTTAGCCTTATAAGGGTGTAGTGGAAACCTTAAAAGAAACTCTCCAGATATGTTTGGCTGATTTTCAAATAATTTCGTATAAATGTTCCTTGGGTGAACCTCTTTGAGATTCATTCAAGCCATGTTGATGGGTGGACAAACATGGCCACCAGTGAGCGGGTCTGTTTTACCTTATATGTTTATAGTGATCTTTTTTATTGACTGATGGCATTGTAGTGATACTGGGCCTCTTGTATATGCTTTTTGGCAGTGATGTGTTACTGGCCCTCTCATGTCCTCTTGTTTAGTTAAGCCATAACTTTGGCAGATTCACTTCAAAGTTACAATACTTATACCCTGTCTCACTCCTTCGCCGCCCAACCGTGTCTCTCTCGTGAACACCACCCCGTCGTGTCTCTCGCTAACCCAACACCAGTCGTTCCTCCCATTTAAACGTAACCATAACATGACGTCAGCGTAAGCTAGCAACGTTACGTTGCCAGGTCAGTAGCCATTTTGTAATGACTATTAGAAAACACGTTTTTCAAAGCTCTATCAAAATTGTATTTGTTCACTATGGATAATCATTTCCGATATCAAATGGAGGTGTATAATAGAAGGTAATTATGGTATCTTTCATTCATGAGAACATTATTTATATAACAGTTTTCAATTAATTGATTCTTTGTAAAATAAAAATAAAAACCTATTCTAGCGAAAATTAGATGGGTGGGGTAAGGTCACTCAAACATAACATTTCATTATTTTTTTAATAAATCGATCTGGGTTTGAATATTCATTTTTATGAATGAGATAATATTGTTTATTTCTTGAACAATTACACATTTGTAGACTAGATTCAGGTCTACTAGATATTCTAGGTAAACACACTAGACTCCTAATGTACAAGCTTTTGGATTTTCGTGATTTAATAAAACTGTAGGGACAATTGCAACTAGGCCAACACAAAAATCAACAGATAAAACCCTACACTCTCCATTGCAAGTAATATATATAGACCTACAGTACTGTGCATGACTAGCTCCCCTAACCATTTCGATTGCAAAAATGAAATAATTAAACAATATATATAAAAGGTTGTTCAACTTATTGGCACATATTCATTGTAGTCTCGTGAAGAAATACACTTCATTTCTACAGATGCAAAGTTTTGGGGAATATTATATGTATTTATACACAATGAATGAGATTGGTTACCGCCCTTACTGTATATATATATATAGTATGTAAAACGAGGAACCAGTTTAAGATAATAAAAAAAGCATACAGTTTACTGGCGTAATAATTCAAATATTCAATACTAATTTAGAATGAGTCAGCGTATTGTGATATTTTCTGTGAACAACTATTAAAACATACTCGTCTTAAAGTATATGTTATCTTTCATTCGTGAAATAATTATTTATCTAACAGTTTTCAATTCATTGATTCTCTGTGAAATAAAATTCAAAACCTATTCTAGCGAAAATTAGATGGGTGGGGTAAGTTCACTGAAACATAACATTTCATTATATTTGTAAATAACTAGCTCTGTTTTTAAATATTTATAAAGGAGACACTATTGTTTATTTTTTTTGTAAATTACGTGTAGATGCCATTGTATAATGATGTTTTTATCATGTAGAGTTTTTAGACCAGATATTCTAGGACCTACTAGTCATGATTGGCTCCCCTAAGCAATCCGATTGCAAATGAAAAGAAATTAAATAATAATATTTATAAAAGGAATTTCAACTCAATGTCACATATATTCATTGTAGTCTCGTGAAGGAATAACAGTTCTTTTTCTACGCATGCAACATTTTGTTTATGAAATATTTGTAGTTCACATGTCTGACTGTATTTGGTATACTTTGGCCTCTACACACTAAATCAGATTGGTTACCGCCCCATTTTACTGTATCGCATATATACTTTGGAAATCATTAAAACGAGGAACCAATTTAAAAATGAAAGAGCGTGTACTGGCGCAATATTTTAAATATTAATTTTAGAGTTTTGGTATGTGTTGATGCATTTAGAATAAGTCAGCGTCTCTGTATATTTGTTTGTCTCTCTCTCTCTCTCTCTCTCTCTCTCTCTCTCTCTCTCTCTCTCTCTTTCATTTACCCCACCCATCGAAACGTAAACAATAACATGACGTCAGCGTAAGTTAGCAACGTTGCGTTGTCAGGTCAGTAGCCATTTTGTAATGACTATAAGAAAACACGTTTTTCAACGCTCTATCAAAATTAATTTCTTTCACTATGGATAATCATTTTCGATATCAAATGGAGGTGTATTATAGAAGGTAAATATGACATCTTTCATTCATGAAATAATTGTTTTTGTAGCAGTTTTCAATACATTGATTCTTTGTAAAATAAAATTCAAAACCTATTCTAGTGAAAATTAGATGGGTGGGATAAGATCACTAAAACATAACATTTCCTTATTTTTGTAATTTACTTGCTCTGGTTTTGAATATTTGTGAAGGAGACACTATATTGTTTATTTTTTATAAATTACTTGTAGATGACATTGTATAATAATTTGATGTAGACTTCTAATGCACAATGATTTGAGACTGTAAGAACCAACTGCACTTTAGCTGACTAAAAAATATAAAGATAAAACCTTACACCAGGGTCTTTCAAACTATTTGAAAGAGCCTGCTTACACTCTCCAAGTAACATAATAGATCTACTCTAATAATCATGATTGGATTACCTGATTGATACCTCGTTAGTCGTTAGAATTTCCGGGATTTTCGCCAGACATGTTTGAGTTTAGCCGACATCCTAAAATGTTTTGCTCCAACAGTCGCAGTTGAGATTTCCCATCAAAGACTTTTGAAAGTCGCTCCTTTGCATCTGTTCGATTTAGAGAGTTAAGCCAGCAGCAACCTATATCCAGAAAGTTAAGTCAGCTGCAACCGATATCCAGAGAATTAAGCCGGCTGCAACCGATATCCCGATCTGGCTTCGAGTCACACTATATGACAAGTCCTGGCTACTCCGTCTAACTTCACGCACATCCAATTTCAACCAAACCTCACAGGAATATTCCTTTGGTCGACTATGTACAAACAATTTCAAAGATCAATTCAGAAATTTGATTGCTGTGTCATCAGAAATGGAGGGGACGGTGGGGGAATGCACCAACTTTAAAATTCTTCTCCTCTGAATCAAAGATAATGTGGTAGAAATGTTTCTTGGATGATCCACTTAAAATAATATTCAAGCTAAATTGATTTGTTGAAAATCATGTGGGCCAGGCAGCATCACAAAAGGGGCAACGACTAAGGGCCATCCTGGCCCTCTTGTTTACAGAAATGAAGAATTGCCAAAAAAGCAAAGCCTTCAGGCTACAAGGTTGTCTGTATCTTTCTTATAGACAAACAAACTGTTCTTAAGTATATGTTTTTTCTAATTATTTACAAAGTATGATATAAAATAAAATCACAAAAGCAAATATTAGGTCAATGAAGTAGTTATTATCAAAGAAAATTATTTTTTTCTATACCACCAAAATTTAGGTTTTTTGGCTAAATCGCCCAAGTTTTATGCTTTCGAAAAGGAAAAATAAGAAAAACATCACACATTTGGTTTCACTGTGTCAAATGTTCAAAGAGATGATCAAACTTTAGATTTATGCACTATTTTCATACATTTTAGGCAACCAGTATGACTGTAAATTCAAACATTTTTACAGACGACACAAAATTGACCTGTCATTTTCATGGACTCTGAAGCTCCTTTAGACACTTTCTTTGCCCTCAGAGATATGGTTTGTGTGTACATTTACAGAGAATGATATAAAATGAAAGCAAAATAGCAAATATTAGGACAATCAGACAATTATTTTCAAAGAAATTTCAAATTTCCTATGCAACTCAAACCTAGGTTTCGCGACTTGAGTCCGGCAAGTTTTCTGCGCTCGCGCATCATACAGGTCTTCAAGACAAAAAAAAGCATAAACTCATAACATTTTTAGGTTTTACTGTGCCCCATGTTTAAAGAAATGACTCAGCTTCATGTTTATGCCTGTTTCAGGCAATTAACCAATCAAAGAAAATTCTAAATAGCTGGATAAACATCATTTTTTGTTGAAAAATGTCAAAAAGGCTATTACCTAATGGCTGGATACATCCATGAGCCTAAATTACACTCCAGGCACCCAGTTTCATCATTTTTCATGCAATTTGACTGAATCCCACCCCATCAAGTACCCTAGCTAGATTGTTTCAATATGTGCAGCTGACACAAACTTGACTTTTGATATATATTCCACTCAAAAGCTCTTTAGGTTACAATACACCAAAAAAGAAAATAAGAAAAACATCACATATTTTAAGTTTTACCGTGTCAAATGTTCATAAAAATTATCAAACTTAATATGAATGCTTTATTCTCAGACTTTTTAGGCAAACATTATAATCATTTTCAACCAGTTTGACTGGATCCAAACACTTTTGCAGATGACCTTTTATTTTTGGCTTCTAAAAACCCCAGAAACGCATAACATTTTGGTTTTACTGCCTGTTTTGGGCCATTAAAGAATCAAAGAAAAGTTTAAATAGCTTGAAAAACATCATTTTTTTATGGAAAAATGTAAATGTGGCTATTACCTGATGGCTGAATACCAACATGAGCCTAAATTCCACTCCAGGCACCCAGTTTCATAATTTTTCAAGCAATTTGACTGTGTTTCAACCCATTAATTTACAGAGTATGATATAAATGAAAGCAAAGTAGCAAATATCAGGACAAATTTAGGCTATTTTTTTAAAGAAATTTCTATTTTCCTATGCCACTCAAACCTAGGTTTTGTGGTTTTAGTCCGGCAAGTTTTCTGCGTTCGCGCAAGATACAGGTCTCCAAGAGAAAAAACTCAGAAACATGTAACATTTTTAGGTTTTACTATGTCACATGTTTAAAGAAATGACCAAACTTCATGTTTATGCTTGTTTTGGGAAAAGAAAAGTTTAAATAGCTTGAAAAACATCATTTTGTTATATGGAAAAATGTAAAAGTGGCTATTACCTGATGGCTGAATACCAACATGAGCCTAAATTCCTCTTCAGGCACCCAGTTTCATAAATTTTTAAAGCAATTTGACTGTGTCTCACCTCATAAATTTACAGAGCATGACATTGTTATAAATGAAAGCAAAGTAGCAGATATCAGGACAATAAGGCAATTATCTTCAATTTTTTTTATATTTTCCTATGCCACCCAAACTTAGGTTTTGCGGCTTGAGTCCGGCAAATTTTCTGCATTCGCGCAAGATACAGGTCTCCGAGAGAAAAAAAACAGAAACACATATTAAACAGTTTTAGGTTTTACTGTGTCATATGTTTAAAGAAATGACTAAACTTCATGTCTATGCCTGTTTTGGGCCATTAAACAATCAAAGAAAAGTTTAAATAGCTTGAAAAACATCATTTTGTTATATGGAAAAATGTAAAAGTGGCTATTACCTGATGGCTGAATACCAACATGAGCCTAAATTCCTCTTCAGGCACCCAGTTTCATAAATTTTTAAAGCAATTTGACTGTGTCTCACCTCATAAATTTACAGAGCATGTTATAAATGAAAGCAAAGTAGCAGATATCAGGACAATAAGGCAATTATCTTCAATTTTTTTTATATTTTCCTATGCCACCCAAACTTAGGTTTTGCGGCTTGAGTCCGGCAAATTTTCTGCATTCGCGCAAGATACAGGTCTCCGAGAGAAAAAAAACAGAAACACATATTAAACAGTTTTAGGTTTTACTGTGTCATATGTTTAAAGAAATGACTAAACTTCATGTCTATGCCTGTTTTGGGCCATTAAACAATCAAAGAAAAGTTTAAATAGCTGGAAAAACATAATTTGTTCATGGAAAAATATATAATTGGCTATATTACCTAATGACTGAATACCGAAATGAGCCTAAATTCCACTCCATGCTGAATCGGCCAAGTTTCATGCTTTCGTACAAAACATAACTATAGGTCTTCGCAAAGCAAAAATAAGAAAAGCATCACATACTCTAGGTTTTTCTGTGTCATGTGTCAAATGTTCATAGAAATGATCAAACTTAATATACGTATGCATTATTCTTAGATTGTTTAGGCAACCTGTATTATCATTTTCAACCAGTTTGACTGGATGCAAACACTTTTGCAGATGACACAAAATTGACCTATCATTTTTTGGCCTCTGAAGCTCTTTTGGACATTTTCTTTGCCCTCAGAGATCTGTTGTTTGTGTAAATGTACAGAGTTTGATATAAATGAAAGCAAAGTAGCAAATATAAGGACAATTAGGCATTAATTTCAAAGAAATGTCTATTTTCCAATGCCACCCAAACCTAGGTTTTGCGGCTTGAGTCCGGCAAGTTTTCTGCGTTCGCGCAAGATACAGGTCTCCAAGACAAAAAAAAACCAGAAACACATAACATTTTTAGGTTTTACTATGTCACATGTTTAAAGAAATGACCAAACTTCATGTTTATGCCTGTTTTGGGCCATTAAACAATTAAAGAAAATTTTGAATAGCTTGAAAAACATCATTTTGTTATGGAAAAATGGAAAAGTGGCTATTACCTGATGGCTGAATACCGACATGAGCCTAAATTCCTTTCCAGGCACCCAGTTTCATCATTTTTTAAGCAATATGACAGTGTCCAACCCCATAAATTTACAGAGTATGTCATAAATGAAAGCAAAGTAGCAAATATCAGGACAATAAGGCAATTATCTTCAAAGAAATTCCTATTTTCCTATGCCACCAAAACCTAGGTTTTGCGGCTTGAGTCGGGCAAGTTTTCTGTGTTCCCGCAAGATACAGCTTCTCCAAGAGAAAAAAACCAGAAACACAACATTTTTAGGTTATACATACTTTGTTACATGTTTAAAGAAATGATCAAACTTCATGTTTATGCCTGTTTTGGGCCATTAAACAATCAAAGAAAAGTTTAAATAGCTGGAAAAACATCATTTTGTTATGGAAAAATGGAAAAGTGGCTATTCCCTGATGGCTGAATACTGACATGAGCATAAATTCCTCTCCAGGCACCCCGCATGCAGTTTCATAATTGTTCAAGCAATATGACAGTGTCCCACCCCATAAATTTACGGAGTATGTCATAAATGAAAGCAAAGTAGCAAATATCAGAACAATAAGGCAATTATCTTCAAAGAAATTCCTATTTTCCTATGCCACCCAAACCTAGGTTTTGCGGCTTGAGTCGGGCAAGTTTTCTGCGTTCCCGCAAGATACAGGTTCTCCTAGAGAAAAAACCAGAAACACATAACATTTTTAGGTTATACTATTTCACATGTTTAAAGAAATGACCAAACTTCATGTCTATGCCTGTTTTGGGCCATTAAACAATCAAAGAAAAGTTTAAATAGCTGGAAAATGAAAGCAAAGTAGCAAATATCCGGACAATAAGGCAATTATCTTCAAAGAAATTTGTATTTTCCTATCTCACCCAAACCTAGGTTTTGCGGCTTGAGTCCGGCAAGTTTTCTGCATTCGCGCAAGATACAGGTCTCCGAAAGAAAAAAAACAGAAACACATAACATTTTTAGGTTTTACTGTGTCATATGTTTAAAGAAATGACCAATCTTCATGTTTATGCCTCTTTTGGGCCATTAAACAATCAAAGAAAACTTTAAATAATTTGTTTATGGAAAAATATATAATTGGCTATATTACCTAATGACTGAATACCGACATGAGCCTAAATTCCACGCCATGCACCCAGTTTCATCATTTTTCAAGCAATTTGACTGTGTTTCACCCCATAAAGCAACCTAGAATGCTTCAATATTTGCAGCTGACACAAAATTGACTTGTAACATTTTAGATTCCATCTTTGTTTCCACGTAAATCGACCAGTTTTCAGTCCTCAATTGTCACACTTCCTAAGCATTTCTCATACATGTATCATTGAAGAGAGAACTTTACCTCTAACCTTTAAAACAATCCAAAGAAAATGGGGGGTCATGCATTATGCAAAAAAGAATTCACCAGGCAAATATGCTTACTGTCATTTTGGATCAAATCGGGCCCGGACAAAACCGGTGTTTAGCATTCCTTTACTTTCACTTTTAAACAGGGTCAAAATACTAAAAGCAATCAAATCAATCAATTCCAGTGCATCCTATACAAATTTACAATGATTTTAAACTCAATGTCATATATTCAATGTATTCTGGTGATGGTATACACTCATTTCTAGGCAAACAAAGGTTTTTTTAGGGACTATTTGGGTGTAGATCAGCATGTCAGTGAATGTATTTGTCGTAATTTGACCTTTAACAAATCACCATGTGTGTTAGTTAGAACATTAACTTCCATCAAAAATGAGGTCACTTGATTAAATTTTGGAAAACTTGTAAACACCTTGACAGTCCACATATTTTAAATATTATTTTAAGTAGCTTAAATACCAAGATTGTCCAAGTGTTCTTTTGCAATTTTCCATTTGGTTTGGGATCTCAATTCATCAAATTAGCTTGTTATCAATGAGAAAGTTCTCTGAAGGTTTTTGATGGAGAAATCTCGTCACTGGACTTAAGTTGATCTCGGCAAATCATTTAAATAGTTGTATTTTTATTTTTTCAGACAAATACAACAAAGACAATACAGACCGGACAGACACCATGACTTGACAGAAAACAGACAATACGGATGGGACAGTTTCTTTTTCAGGTCCAGGAGTCAATACAGAGATTCCAGCCACAGCTATCACCACAGACAAGAAGAAAGAAGGAGGGATCATGATTATAGGAGGAGAGATGAGGATGGAAGAAGGAAGAGAAGTGCTAGCCGAGATGATGGTGGAGAAAGGAGAAAGAGGCCGAGGTTGCATGCTTCTCCTGAACCAGTCAGTGATGTTGTCACAGAAACTGAGATTGCCACAGTTCCTGTTTTATATTACCCTGAACTGTTGTCTACACAGTAAGTAATGTTTTGTACTGTTAAAGTAAAGCCATAGGAAAACTGTCATTAAGAATTGGGAAACCAGGCAAGACTCAGTCTGTATGGCTGTAAAGTTCAATCAGGATCTTTCTTGTTTGCATCCTTATATATTCAAACATCACTTTTCAAAAAGGGGTCTTGATACATATGCAAAGTCTCACAAGAGATTTTAATGTCTGCCTACAATTAAAAGACATATATACATATATATATATATAAAAGTATTAAGGCCATCGGCAACAACAATTTCAGTCTGTAAAATTAGCAGTAGTTCTATTGTTCCCTATCTAGCCAGTTACTTTTTTGCCAATGTAATTTTACCTTTTATTATATATAACATAACCAAACATTTAGGATTATCAGAATAGTGAATTTTAAAAAGAGTGCAATAAAACCATACATTTAAATTCTACCAAATACTGTTATTTGCAATACTTTTATATATATATTGCAGTAGTCAAAAACATACATAATGTCTAATTTATATATATTTAACTTGATATTATTTATAGTGTCTTTTGTTAGTCACTATTAGTGTAGTATTGACATACTGCTTGAATTGTTTGTTTATTTCTATAGCTATATATGTACCATTCAAGTATCATCTTTCTTTCTGTGTTCTTTGTTCACTTCTATGGTGCTTCTGTTCCATCTTTAAAGTATATACATTGTATGTCTTTTCTGTCAGATCTGGATCCATGATGTATCTAAATGTTTCTTTGTACAATGTTAATGTTTTTTGTGTTCACTTTTTCTGTACTGTTCCTTCTGTTCTGTGTCCACATTTAGCATGACAGCCCAAGATTATGAACAACTTGAGAAGTGGGAGTTGGAGTCTGAAGACTTAAAGAATGATCTTGTTAAAGGTGTCCTATCATATTCTAGCTATTTTCTATATGGTGTCCTAGATTTCTTCTGATGTGCTTTTAGTATTCTCTTCTGAAATGGTGAAGTGAAAAAAATCTGAATTAATAATAACTTCAAGGAGTAAACAGGAAAAACATAAAAACTGCTCCAAAGAAAGGAGAACTTGCTAATGCAGATTTATTAGTGAAAGGGCAGAATCACAATATACTGATCATGATTACTTTTTAGTGGTTTCAACTGGGTTATCAGTCGCCCAAATTGGCTAATTTAAATGATTATGTGATTGTTGCATTATGAAGTGAAACTATTTGAATCTTAACCAAAGGTAAATATATCTTCAAGATGTTAGTTGCTCTGTCTCTGTCTCTGAGACACAAGTGTCTGAGTCCTACACCCAACCCTATCATTTCTTATTTATGTTCTCTTCTTGATGATCTCCTACACAGATGTTAAACTTCAAATTATTTATTTCTAATCTATCGTTTTTGTTATAATTATTGTTTTCAGAGATCCAATCCAGACCAAATTCTTCCAGAAAAAGATATTGTACAGTGGCCTCAACCTCATCCTCTTTTCAAGAACCACCATCACCAAAAAGGCAGAAAATGTTTTTCAATCCACACCATGCTGACTTTAATCAGCTGTATTCTTTTTCCCGTTCTAGGGAAGGTAGTTATCATTAATTGATCATATTATTATTTTTAAAACCATTTCCTTGCTAGTCTCATATTGTTTTGTCTATAGATTTTAAAAGCAATTTAGCATTTATTTAACTTAAGAAATTTGTTATTTAACCCTTTCTCACATCGATGGCTTAGCGCAATACTAGGCTAACTCTATTTTAATTTTTTTTACAGGAGAGTGAAAAAACTGTTTACATGTTTTCCCTTTTGATATTTTGTAGATATTTTTTCTGTTCTATATGCTGATAAATGTTTCAAAACTAATGATCATATTCTTTTTAATCTGAAACTCTTTCTTAATAGTTTAAAATCAATTATTTGAGTTAACAATAGTTTTGCACTGAAAATCAATGATTTGTTGAAAAAAAATTAGCGCAAAACTAAACTTAAGTCAAGTTAGACATAGTTTTGCACTGAAAATCAATGATTTGTTGAAAAAAACTCAGCGCAAAACTAAACCTAAGTCAAGTTAGACATAGTTTTGCACTTAAAATTAATGAAATGTTGATCTTTTTTTATGTAAAACCTATACTAAGTCAAGTAAGCTATATTTCACCAATTTAATTTTGAAGTTATTTTGAAGTTTAAACAATGCAATAAATAGAACATGCTCCATAAGAGTTTTCTTGGACTCTTTCTTAATTGAAAGCATTTATTTGCCACTTATCAGTAATGGCTAAATTATGTTTATATTTAATGACAGAGTGGAAAGGGGTGCAGGAAGAGTTAAAATTTCAATCTTTTGATAATTATATAACTTTATTTTGCCTATTCAAACAAAATGCTATACATCAAAAAAATATATTAAATCTTTGCTACATAAACTGCCTTTTCTGGCACCCAATACAGGATGCCTTTGAAAACAGTGTAGGAAGCAATCTGAAATCTTCCTGTACTGTTTGTCACACTGACAGTAAATGTAACCATTGTTCATTAATTACTGATAAGTGGTGACTTGATGCTTCCAAGTTAGTACAGTCCAAGAAAATGACTATGGAGCAGGATTACCAATATTTATCATAAAATGTTTGATAAAATGGCCTTCAAACTATTTATTCATTGCTCCATAAAACCGCATTTCCTCGCATCCAATAAAGCAGGCATTTGGAAGCAATGTAGGAATAGTTGTAGGATAAGAAGGCCTTTGGGAACATTGAAGGAAATTTAAGATCGCTCGTAACGAGCAATCTGAACCTTTCCTTCACAGATTTTCAACTCTGTCAGTTAATGTGAACATAATTCACCCATTATTGATAAGTTGTGAATTAATGCTTTCGATTTGGTGGACTGTTCAAGAAAATAACTATGGAGCAAAGAGTCAAATAGTAATGTTGTTAACTTATTTATTCACAACATATTTGTGAGCATATCATTGTAACAAAAGTACATTATTACAACAAACAGAAACTGTTGTAGGATTGTTTAAGTACATATTGGTAACAAAATAGCCTTACAGTACTATGAATTAGTTGGGAATCTCATGAGAAATGACTGCATAGAACGATGTAATGGGAATGAGGGCTCACACCCTACCTACATAAGGAAATGAGCTCTTTGTACTTTTCAAATGTAATCATGGAGTAGTCCTTTTGCAATATATTTAGCTCAATATCTTTCACAATCACATTCAGAACAGTGTTTGACTTCTTAGCCACTGAGTCTACTGGACCATTGTTATCATACTAAATTTCTGCTATATTGGAATTGTTAGATTCTATTTTGACTCTGCCCAAAAACCTTGTTCCTTTCTTAATCCTGATAAAAAATTTAGTATTTTGGAAACAGACTTGAAGTAAAAAAAATATGACAAGTTCATTTCCTAAAGCTACAGTCACACGTAAGCCGGACTCAACACAGAGCAACACGGTACACCCCGGATCAATAGATATCTTGATCCGGGATGATCCTGGGTGAAATTAAGTCACAAAACATCGCCACCCCGGACCCAACACGGCACTTCAACGGATGAACACGGAGCCAACAAGGATCTGACCCAGGTACCACCACGGCAGCTTCCTGGAGCTTACACGGTCGCTACACAGACCATCTCGGACTACCCCGAATTAAAGAATCCTCCTGGCCGGTCCTGGATGACCACGGCAATTTTAAAGAGTTTAAAATTGCCGGGGAGGTATCCCTGACCATGACAGACCATCCAGGACTATCCCGGACCCAACACAGATCTGACCACGGATTGGCCAAATTTTAGTACGGGCGGTCGGATGGACTGGGGCTTAAGCATGGTTTGGATTTTTATGACATGCAGTTCTTACAAATTAGTTGTGTACACACTAATTTGACTACTTGCCCTTTCAATACAGGCATGGACATAATAATTGTCCTTCTGTGTGTGACTCTACAGTTTGAATAATGATTTGGGCATTTTTAAAGGCTATGTGAACTTTCTGAGGAGAAATATTCAAAGTTCGGAGAAAAAATGTCTTGCAAACCCTAATATTTGTACCATTTAATGACAAAATCCACATAAATGAATTAACTCATTTCTGACTAATGGAACTGGACTGTTTATTACTTTCTTCTTCTGTGGAGCAGAATACTTAAAAAGAAACTGCCTTTGTCATATTGCATCTCCTAACTTCCAATTGTTTGGTGTTTAATGCCGCTATACAAGTACTACTGGTCCATTTATCCAGTGACACTAACCAGTCAATTGTAATGCTAACCCCATAGCTTCTTCATAGTCGACCCTTCTACAATCATATCTGCAGCCATGCCCAAACCTTGATCCATGACTTTCAAATTATATTTCACTCTGATCAGCTACTAACTTTGCAGTCTTCCATGTTAATGTCTTCAACTATATCTTAATTTTCAAAATCAATGCACTGTTGTTATTCACTCTCAACAATAGTTGGAACAATTTCTTCAACTTGGGCCATTAGTGTTTTGTCAGTTACTTTACTATTAGATCCCCTTTCTACTTTATAACAGTAACTGAGCTCCATTTCATTTGGTGAAACTGTTTTATCAACTAGATTAAATTTTCCTAATGTCATACACCTTTCTACTCAATTCAGTTTGCACCTATTGTTTCTATTCTTTTTCTTTTTGGAAGAATACAATTGGATAAACTTGATTCTTAGTAAGTTTCATTCAACATTTTCTTCTGAAATTGTGAGAACATTTATTCAATACCAGAAGAGATGTGCTCTAAATCTAACCGAGAGTATCAGACTTTTGAGAGTTTAGATAATGGGATGTCATCTTCAGATGACACAGCTGTAGCAAGTTCATAGTCATTATGAACAGACATTAAACTATGTTCACTGTCATAACCTAAACTACATTGTTGTAGTTATTCTTCAATCCTTTTGATTTTCTCATCGTTTGTGTCTTTAATTATGCCGAGCCCTGGTAGCGACGCGGGCTGTCAATCCAGGGGTTGTGAGTTCAAATCCCGGCTCGGCCAACTTTCTTCCGAGGATTGACAAGTCAATGCGACATGCGTCACTCGTCTTCCACCAATGGGCTAAGTCTATGTGGAAAAGCAGGCAGTTGCTTGGGAAGATTGTTGTGTGGAGTACTGGTGTGAGAAAACCAGGAAATGCATGAGTAGGTGAACTGGCCGCCGTGATATAACTGAGAAATTGTTAAAAACGGTGTTAAATCCCAATCAATCAATCAATTAATTATTTGAAGAATATAGGAATATACTCCTTCTGATATGTCAGAAAAATTATTACTTTAATATCATCTGATTCACTTGTATCAGTACATGTATTCTACACAATATCTACATGTGTGGCTTCAAATGTTATGAATTCAATTTCTAGGTCACCCAAACTTGATGCAAAACAGGATCAAGTTTTCAAACTTACAGTGTGATGTGAACACTACATTATTGGTTTCTACCATACTGTTCTTGTTACTTGAATGAGGTGTTACTAAGCATTTCATTGTTAAGAAAATAATTAGTTTTTTCTTTCTTATGGTTTGATGCAAACTTACATAAGGTTTAACATTTAAAATTGAACCTGCATCAGATTTTAAAACTGCTCCACTGATTTGGAAGATCACTCACAAGTAGATACTCCTCTTTCTGTACACCAGATGAAGCTGTTACTACATTGTAATAAACATTGTTCCCTTTGATTAATATCTCCTCCAGGGCTTATTGTGTCCATTTTGAGGCTTTCTTGATTATAAAGAACATTTCAGTCGCTTTAAAAACACTTTTTTCTATTTAACATGTTTTAAAATAGGACAAAAGAGAGAAACATGTATATGTTTTATACTATTTTTCAGTGCAAAACTATGTCTAAGTCAAGTTAGTCATAGTTTTGCACTAACATTTTTTTTTAAATTTATGATATTGTCGGTGCAAAACTATAGCTAACTCTACTTAGCTATAGTTTTGCACTCAAAAAAAGAATGATTTGACTTAGCATATTTTCTTGAAATTCAAATATCTTGTTAAATACTTAGAATATAATCAAGAACTTTTAAGTGAACCAGGAGAGTTTGATCATTGTTCAAAATTTATAATAAAACCAACTTTGAAAAAATATAGAGTTAGCATAGTATTGCACTGAGCCATCGACATGCAGACATATTTTGATGCATTAGATGACTTTTGAAAACATTGTGGCAAAAGGAGGAATAACTCATAATGATTGATGTTTTTTCCTTTTGCAGTAATGTTTTCAATATACTGTGTGTGTAAATAAATATATAAATTAAGAGTTTTTCATATTTTCCCCTTAATGTTTGCAAAGTAGTCTGCTACAAAGTTATCAGATGTGGGAAGAGTTATTTACTTAAGAAAAAAGTGAAGATATTTTGAATTGTGTAGATTAAGATCAATTTACATACTATCTGTTCATTAATCACCAGCCTTTCTAGGAGAGGAGATAACGAAATTCACAATTTTGTCTGTTACAATTTTGTCTGTTAAATGAGTCTTAGACTCATTTAAGTGATATTACATTGCAGAAAAAAGAGAAAGTACTAAACATTTAGTAATTTCTCCTTTTCCCATAATGTATACTCAACTCTGTTGCAAATTTATACATTTAAAACATATTTTTCTCATCAGAGATTGCTTTCAATGCAGGTGACTGCAAAGAATATAAGGCTTAACAAGGAAACTAACCCATTAGTCATTTGCCACCAAGTTACGCCTCTGTAGCCTTTGCATATGCACAGTGTGATCAACATTTGCACTTTTCACCATTTACTCAAACTTTGGGAATGTATGAGATTATCTTGATATACACTCTAAAAATGTGTCTTAGGGTCTTTTTAATTTATGTTTTGTACATGAATAAAGAGTATGAAAGACTGGCAGGGAAATGGTGACACAATTAATGTTAACACTTTCCCAAACACGGAATGTCTGTAGGAAACAACTTAAAGAATTCAAGGCAAATTTATTGAAAATCTTCATAAATGAAGATAAAGTTATTGATCAAAGTTAAACACATTGTATAACAAAAGGAGAAATTGCTCATGATGAGTAAGTTCTCATTGTGCTACAATGTCTTCAAAAGTTGTCTATTGCAGATGCTTTAAATGTGTCTGCTTTTGGGAAATGGTGGGTAATTACGTGTACTCTTTCCATAGTAATGACAACACTTTTTAAAAAAAATCTCCTCTGAAACTGATTTCAAGATACTTTGCTTTTATGTGCATGAACGGGTCATCTTTTCTCACCGTTTTCTTAGTTTTTTTCAACTTCCAACAGTTGGCACATGTTTGCTTGTATTGCTTTGTTTACAAAAATGCTCAAACCAATGACACATTACTAGGGAAAGAGTATAATCGTTAAGATTATCAATGCTATGCTCTCAGTATTCTTGAATGATCTATCTATGCTCAACACTTTCTGATAATCTACAATTTATCTTGGCTGCAGTTAGAATATATTACTTTTAGCTCAAAGTGGTTTTGAAGAGATGTTGTGATTAAGCATGGTCGTGCCTTGTCTTCCATTCAGAACTAGTTAGAAACTCTTAGTCTCTTTATATGCTATTTCAATGGAATGTTGCATACAAAACTGTTTTCAATAATAAGTAGAGGATTCGAATTTGTTACATTATTTCATGCATGTAAATCTCTTACATCCGTCATTGCTTGTATGCATTGTTAAAAAATAAGCAAATGTTGTTAGATTAGAATGCACGATTTTGCACACTAACCTCTATCTAAATTGTGGGCTCATTTAGTTTTAAAGTTATGCATAACTTACATTGATATGCAGTTACCTTTTCCTACATGCAGGCTTATTGTGCCGCATCTGCAGCGGCAGTCTTTTGAAAACATTGTGGCTAAAGGAGGAATTGCTCGTAATCAGCAATTTCTCAGTTTGCCACAATGTTTTTGCCACTTCATCAATCATACTTTTATTTATAGATTGTTTCATATTTTTGTATAATCAATCGACTTTGCAGATGTGTTGTATACATGTGCGAACAGTTGCATAGAACAGGATAAAGGTTTAAAAAGTAAACTTGTTTTAAGCTAGAAGTCATTTGCTTTGCATAGTTGCAGGTTTGTCTACATTTGTCAATGCTTAGCTTTGTAATAATTAAGACAATTAAACGATGAAACAGCATGCAATTGGAAAAACTGTTTTGATCTAAGATTAAAGTTTTAGTTTGGTAAGTGTAAACTGGAGGGTTAAAAGTTCAATTAAAACGGTTTCTCCAATTGCACGACTGTGTTGTAGCAATAGTAATGAAATAAATATAAAACACTATAATAATTAACTTTGTTTTTATTTTAAAACCCCCATTCATATCCTGTTGATGAGACTAACTCATGTCAGTCAAGTGGTTGTTAGTTCAATCCCTGCTGCAATGTTGACACATATTCATCGATACATGGCTACATATTGAATGCTAGTTAACTAGTGGACGTAAATAAATTGGAAAAATTTACGATAAAAACTACCAACAAGAAATAAACGACTCGGTGCACTATCCGAAGTCTCTCAAGAAAGGATCACATCACCTTGTTGTATAAATACCCTGAAAGTCCCCGTCAAACAATTATGACTGAATGTCAAATGCACGCATATATGTGCTTGATTGATTACTTGGTGTTTTACGCCGCTTTCAACAATGTGTCAGTCATATCACGGTGTTTACTGGGTGGGCTACCAGTAATAGTTGTCCGTTTATCCTCTCACCAGCTAGTCAGTCGTAATGCTAAATCTGAGAGCCAAGGAAGTTAGCCATTACGACCATTTTAAAGTATTTGGAATGACCCGGCTGGGGATTGAAACCGCGACTTGCCTCACTGAGGCGGTCAATGAAATTGGAAGACTATACGGTAAAAACTACCAACGAAAAGGAAACAATTCAAAGCAGTTTCCCAAGAAAGGATCACATCACCTTGTCGTACAAACACCCTGAAAGTCCCTGTCAAACTAGTATGACTGAATGTCTACTGCACACATAATGTGCTCGATTGATTACCTGGTGTTTTACTCCACTTTCAACAATGTGTAAGTCATATCACGGTGTTTACTGGGTAAGCTACCAGTAATAGTGTTCCGTTGATCATCACACCAGCTAGTCAATCATAATGCTAAACCCGTAGCTAAGGAGGGCAGCCAGTACGACCATTTTAAAGTATTTGGAATGACTCGGCTGGGTATCGAAACCGCGACTTGCCACACTCAGGTGGTCAATGAAAATTGGAAGACTATACGGTAAAATTTACCAACAAAACACAAACGAATCGATGCACTATCCGGAGTTTCCAAAGAAAGGATCACATCACATTGTCGTACAAACACCCTGATAGTCTCCGTCGAACGATTATGACTGAATGTCGACTGCACACATAATGTGCTTGAATGTAGCAGTTATATCATGGCATTTTCTAGTTAGGTTACCAGCTGGTCAGATGTAATGCTAACCCCCGGTAAACCTGAGCGCCAAGGATGGCAGCCATTACTAACATTTTTGAAGTCTTTGGTATGACACGGCTGTAGAATGAACCCGCTACCTCCCGCATTTGAGGCGGACACTCTACCTCTACACCACCAAGGCAGTTTGCACATACATGCAATTTGATGGCTAATGCAATTAAATTCAGAACCCCCAAATGACGGTTTTCGTGTGGCGTGCTAAATTCTGGTTTACATTTCAACTGAAGGAAAACACTTACAAAATCTCCTCCTTAACCCGATTTTTGAAATAATTTTGTAGAAATGTTCCTGGTTTTGAAGACTTAAAGCGATGTTGATTGGTAGCAAAATATTGCTGCCAACGGACGGGCCATTTTGCCATAGATCTATATGTCTATAAGGGAAAACTTTATAAATCTTCATCTCCGAAAGTATGCAGCCAATTTTCTAATACTTTTGCAGAAATGTTCTTTGTTTGACCCTCTATCAGATTCTTTCAAGTCATGTTGGTGGTTGATAAAACATGGCCGCAAGGAGGGGCGGAGGTGTTAGCCTTATAAGGGTGTAGTGGAAACCTTAAAAGAAACTCTCCAGATATGTTTGGCTGATTTTCAAATAATTTCGTATAAATGTTCCTTGGGTGAACCTCTTTGAGATTCATTCAAGCCATGTTGATGGGTGGACAAACATGGCCACCAGTGAGCGGGTCTGTTTTACCTTATATGTTTATAGTGATCTTTTTTATTGACTGATGGCATTGTAGTGATACTGGGCCTCTTGTATATGCTTTTTGGCAGTGATGTGTTACTGGCCCTCTCATGTCCTCTTGTTTAGTTAAGCCATAACTTTGGCAGATTCACTTCAAAGTTACAATACTTATACCCTGTCTCACTCCTTCGCCGCCCAACCGTGTCTCTCTCGTGAACACCACCCCGTCGTGTCTCTCGCTAACCCAACACCAGTCGTTCCTCCCATTTAAACGTAACCATAACATGACGTCAGCGTAAGCTAGCAACGTTACGTTGCCAGGTCAGTAGCCATTTTGTAATGACTATTAGAAAACACGTTTTTCAAAGCTCTATCAAAATTGTATTTGTTCACTATGGATAATCATTTCCGATATCAAATGGAGGTGTATAATAGAAGGTAATTATGGTATCTTTCATTCATGAGAACATTATTTATATAACAGTTTTCAATTAATTGATTCTTTGTAAAATAAAAATAAAAACCTATTCTAGCGAAAATTAGATGGGTGGGGTAAGGTCACTCAAACATAACATTTCATTATTTTTTTAATAAATCGATCTGGGTTTGAATATTCATTTTTATGAATGAGATAATATTGTTTATTTCTTGAACAATTACACATTTGTAGACTAGATTCAGGTCTACTAGATATTCTAGGTAAACACACTAGACTCCTAATGTACAAGCTTTTGGATTTTCGTGATTTAATAAAACTGTAGGGACAATTGCAACTAGGCCAACACAAAAATCAACAGATAAAACCCTACACTCTCCATTGCAAGTAATATATATAGACCTACAGTACTGTGCATGACTAGCTCCCCTAACCATTTCGATTGCAAAAATGAAATAATTAAACAATATATATAAAAGGTTTTTCAACTTATTGGCACATATTCATTGTAGTCTCGTGAAGAAATACACTTCATTTCTACAGATGCAAAGTTTTGGGGAATATTATATGTATTTATACACAATGAATGAGATTGGTTACCGCCCTTACTGTATATATATATATAGTATGTAAAACGAGGAACCAGTTTAAGATAATAAAAAAAGCATACAGTTTACTGGCGTAATAATTCAAATATTCAATACTAATTTAGAATGAGTCAGCGTATTGTGATATTTTCTGTGAACAACTATTAAAACATACTCGTCTTAAAGTATATGTTATCTTTCATTCGTGAAATAATTATTTATCTAACAGTTTTCAATTCATTGATTCTCTGTGAAATAAAATTCAAAACCTATTCTAGCGAAAATTAGATGGGTGGGGTAAGTTCACTGAAACATAACATTTCATTATATTTGTAAATAACTAGCTCTGTTTTTAAATATTTATAAAGGAGACACTATTGTTTATTTTTTTTGTAAATTACGTGTAGATGCCATTGTATAATGATGTTTTTATCATGTAGAGTTTTTAGACCAGATATTCTAGGACCTACTAGTCATGATTGGCTCCCCTAAGCAATCCGATTGCAAATGAAAAGAAATTAAATAATAATATTTATAAAAGGAATTTCAACTCAATGTCACATATATTCATTGTAGTCTCGTGAAGGAATAACAGTTCTTTTTCTACGCATGCAACATTTTGTTTATGAAATATTTGTAGTTCACATGTCTGACTGTATTTGGTATACTTTGGCCTCTACACACTAAATCAGATTGGTTACCGCCCCATTTTACTGTATCGCATATATACTTTGGAAATCATTAAAACGAGGAACCAATTTAAAAATGAAAGAGCGTGTACTGGCGCAATATTTTAAATATTAATTTTAGAGTTTTGGTATGTGTTGATGCATTTAGAATAAGTCAGCGTCTCTGTATATTTGTTTGTCTCTCTCTCTCTCTCTCTCTCTCTCTCTCTCTCTCTCTCTCTCTCTCTCTCTCTCTCTCTCTCTCTTCATTTACCCCACCCATCGAAACGTAAACAATAACATGACGTCAGCGTAAGTTAGCAACGTTGCGTTGTCAGGTCAGTAGCCATTTTGTAATGACTATAAGAAAACACGTTTTTCAACGCTCTATCAAAATTAATTTCTTTCACTATGGATAATCATTTTCGATATCAAATGGAGGTGTATTATAGAAGGTAAATATGACATCTTTCATTCATGAAATAATTGTTTTTGTAGCAGTTTTCAATACATTGATTCTTTGTAAAATAAAATTCAAAACCTATTCTAGTGAAAATTAGATGGGTGGGATAAGATCACTAAAACATAACATTTCCTTATTTTTGTAATTTACTTGCTCTGGTTTTGAATATTTGTGAAGGAGACACTTTATTGTTTATTTTTTATAAATTACTTGTAGATGACATTGTATAATAATTTGATGTAGACTTCTAATGCACAATGATTTGAGACTGTAAGAACCAACTGCACTTTAGCTGACTAAAAAATATAAAGATAAAACCTTACACCAGGGTCTTTCAAACTATTTGAAAGAGCCTGCTTACACTCTCCAAGTAACATAATAGATCTACTCTAATAATCATGATTGGATTACCTGATTGATACCTCGTTAGTCGTTAGAATTTCCGGGATTTTCGCCAGACATGTTTGAGTTTAGCCGACATCCTAAAATGTTTTGCTCCAACAGTCGCAGTTGAGATTTCCCATCAAAGACTTTTGAAAGTCGCTCCTTTGCATCTGTTCGATTTAGAGAGTTAAGCCAGCAGCAACCTATATCCAGAAAGTTAAGTCAGCTGCAACCGATATCCAGAGAATTAAGCCGGCTGCAACCGATATCCCGATCTGGCTTCGAGTCACACTATATGACAAGTCCTGGCTACTCCGTCTAACTTCACGCACATCCAATTTCAACCAAACCTCACAGGAATATTCCTTTGGTCGACTATGTACAAACAATTTCAAAGATCAATTCAGAAATTTGATTGCTGTGTCATCAGAAATGGAGGGGACGGTGGGGGAATGCACCAACTTTAAAATTCTTCTCCTCTGAATCAAAGATAATGTGGTAGAAATGTTTCTTGGATGATCCATTTAAAATAATATTCAAGCTAAATTGATTTGTTGAAAATCATGTGGGCCAGGCAGCATCACAAAAGGGGCAAAATGACAAATATTTCAATTTCCATTATTTTGAAAGTACTTGGCTGATTCAAAAATAATTTAGCAGAAATATTCCTCTTCATAACTTGTTCAAGCCAGATTGATATTGAGGCGGCATAAGAAAAGGGGTTAAATGAACTTTTAGCTTCAAACATTTCCACCTAAACCACTTGACCAATATCAACAATACTTCACAGGACTGTTGCTTTAGTGGTTTTCTTTCATAATTGTTCACAGATTTTAAGATGCCTTATTACAATTTTTTTTTACTAGTCCTAGAGCAGTTTCATTTCCACTCTTGATAACATTTTCACAGATATTAGCAGTTGCACTTTTGCTTCAATACCATCACTTTTAAAAGTGAACGACTAAGGGCCATCCTGGCCCTCTTGTTTACAGAAATGAAGAATTGCCAAAAAAGCAAAGCCTTCAGGCTACAAGGTTGTCTGTATCTTTCTTATAGACAAACAAACTGTTCTTAAGTATATGTTTTTTCTAATTATTTACAAAGTATGATATAAAATAAAATCACAAAAGCAAATATTAGGTCAATGAAGTAGTTATTATCAAAGACAATTATTTTTTTCTATACCACCAAAATTTAGGTTTTTTGGCTAAATCGCCCAAGTTTTATGCCTTCGAAAAGGAAAAAATAAGAAAAACATCACACATTTGGTTTCACTGTGTCAAAATGTTCAAAGAGATGATCAAACTTTAGATTTATGCACTATTTTCATACATTTTAGGCAACCAGTATCATCATTTTCAACCAGTATGACTGTAAATTCAAACATTTTTACAGACGACACAAAATTGACCTGTCATTTTCATGGACTCTGAAGCTCCTTTAGACACTTTCTTTGCCCTCAGAGATCTGGTTTGTGTGTACATTTACAGAGAATGATATAAAATGAAAGCAAAATAGCAAATATTAGGACAATCAGACAATTATTTTCAAAGAAATTTCAAATTTCCTATGCAACTCAAACCTAGGTTTCGCGACTTGAGTCCGGCAAGTTTTCTGCGCTCGCGCATCATACAGGTCTTCAAGACAAAAAAAAGCATAAACTCATAACATTTTTAGGTTTTACTGTGCCCCATGTTTAAAGAAATGACTCAGCTTCATGTTTATGCCTGTTTCAGGCAATTAACCAATCAAAGACAATTCTAAATAGCTGGATAAACATCATTTTTTGTTGAAAAATGTCAAAAAGGCTATTACCTAATGGCTGGATACATCCATGAGCCTAAATTACACTCCAGGCACCCAGTTTCATCATTTTTCATGCAATTTGACTGAATCCCACCCCATCAAGTACCCTAGATTGTTTCAATATGTGCAGCTGACACAAACTTGACTTTTGATATATATTCCACTCAAAAGCTCTTTAGGTTACAATACACCAAAAAAGAAAATAAGAAAAACATCACATATTTTAAGTTTTACTGTGTCAAATGTTCATAAAAATTATCAAACTTAATATGAATGCTTTATTCTCAGACTTTTTAGGCAAACATTATAATCATTTTCAACCAGTTTGACTGGATCCAAACACTTTTGCAGATGACCTTTTATTTTTGGCTTCTAAAAACCCCAGAAAGGCATAACATTTTGGTTTTACTGCCTGTTTTGGGCCATTAAACAATCAAAGAAAAGTTTAAATAGCTTGAAAAACATCATTTTTTTATGGAAAAATGTAAATGTGGCTATTACCTGATGGCTGAATACCAACATGAGCCTAAATTCCACTCCAGGCACCCAGTTTCATAATTTTTCAAGCAATTTGACTGTGTTTCAACCCATTAATTTACAGAGTATGATATAAATGAAAGCAAAGTAGCAAACATCAGGACAAATTTAGGCAATTATTTTCAAAGAAATTTCTATTTTCCTATGCCACTCAAACCTAGGTTTTGTGGTTTTAGTCCGGCAAGTTTTCTGCGTTCGCGCAAGATACAGGTCTCCAAGAGAAAAAACTCAGAAACATGTAACATTTTTAGGTTTTACTATGTCACATGTTTAAAGAAATGACCAAACTTCATGTTTATGCTTGTTTTGGGCCATTAAACAATCAAAGAAAAGTTTAAATAGCTTGAAAAACATCATTTTGTTATATGGAAAAATGTAAAAGTGGCTATTACCTGATGGCTGAATACCAACATGAGCCTAAATTCCTCTTCAGGCACCCAGTTTCATAAATTTTTAAAGCAATTTGACTGTGTCTCACCTCATAAATTTACAGAGCATGCCACCCAAACTTAGGTTTTGCGGCTTGAGTCCGGCAAATTTTCTGCATTCGCGCAAGATACAGGTCTCCGAGAGAAAAAAAACAGAAACACATATTAAACAGTTTTAGGTTTTACTGTGTCATATGTTTAAAGAAATGACTAAACTTCATGTCTATGCCTGTTTTGGGCCATTAAACAATCAAAGAAAAGTTTAAATAGCTGGAAAAACATAATTTGTTCATGGAAAAATATATAATTGGCTATATTACCTAATGACTGAATACCGAAATGAGCCTAAATTCCACTCCATGCTGAATCGGCCAAGTTTCATGCTTTCGTACAAAACATAACTATAGGTCTTCGCAAAGCAAAAATAAGAAAAGCATCACATACTCTAGGTTTTTCTGTGTCATGTGTCAAATGTTCATAGAAATGATCAAACTTAATATACGTATGCATTATTCTTAGATTGTTTAGGCAACCTGTATTATCATTTTCAACCAGTTTGACTGGATGCAAACACTTTTGCGGATGACACAAAATTGACCTATCATTTTTTGGCCTCTGAAGCTCTTTTGGACATTTTCTTTGCCCTCAGAAATCTGTTGTTTGTGTAAATGTACAGAGTTTGATATAAATGAAAGCAAAGTAGCAAATATAAGGACAATTAGGCATTAATTTCAAAGAAATGTCTATTTTCCAATGCCACCCAAACCTAGGTTTTGCGGCTTGAGTCCGGCAAGTTTTCTGCGTTCGCGCAAGATACAGGTCTCCAAGACAAAAAAAAACCAGAAACACATAACATTTTTAGGTTTTACTATGTCACATGTTTAAAGAAATGACCAAACTTCATGTTTATGCCTGTTTTGGGCCATTAAACAATTAAAGAAAATTTTGAATAGCTTGAAAAACATCATTTTGTTATGGAAAAATGGAAAAGTGGCTATTACCTGATGGCTGAATACCGACATGAGCCTAAATTCCTTTCCAGGCACCCAGTTTCATCATTTATTAAGCAATATGACAGTGTCCCACCCCATAAATTTACAGAGTATGTCATAAATGAAAGCAAAGTAGCAAATATCAGGACAATAAGGCAATTATCTTCAAAGAAATTCCTATTTTCCTATGCCACCAAAACCTAGGTTTTGCGGCTTGAGTCGGGCAAGTTTTCTGCGTTCCCGCAAGATACAGCTTCTCCAAGAGAAAAAAACCAGAAACACAACATTTTTAGGTTATACTATGTTACATGTTTAAAGAAATGATCAAACTTCATGTTTATGCCTGTTTTGGGCCATTAAACAATCAAAGAAAAGTTTAAATAGCTGGAAAAACATCATTTTGTTATGGAAAAGTGGCTATTCCCTGATGGCTGAATACCGACATGAGCATAAATTCCTCTCCAGGCACCCCGCATGCAGTTTCATAATTGTTCAAGCAATATGACAGTGTCCCACCCCATAAATTTACGGAGTATGTCATAAATGAAAGCAAAGTAGCAAATATCAGAACAATAAGGCAATTATCTTCAAAGAAATTCCTATTTTCCTATGCCACCCAAACCTAGGTTTTGTGGCTTGAGTCGGGCAAGTTTTCTGCGTTCCCGCAAGATACAGGTTCTCCTAGAGAAAAAACCAGAAACACATAACATTTTTAGGTTATACTATTTCATATGTTTAAAGAAATGACCAAACTTCATGTCTATGCCTGTTTTGGGCCATTAAATAATCAAAGAAAAGTTTAAATAGCTGGAAAATGAAAGCAAAATATCCGGACAATAAGGCAATTATCTTCAAAGAAATTTGTATTTTCCTATCTCACCCAAACCTAGGTTTTGCGGCTTGAGTCCGGCAAGTTTTCTGCATTCGCGCAAGATACAGGTCTCCGAAAGAAAAAAAACAGAAACACATAACATTTTTAGGTTTTACTGTGTCATATGTTTAAAGAAATGACCAATCTTCATGTTTATGCCTCTTTTGGGCCATTAAACAATCAAAGAAAACTTTAAATAATTTGTTTATGGAAAAATATATAATTGGCTATATTACCTAATGACTGAATACCGACATGAGCCTAAATTCCACGCCATGCACCCAGTTTCATCATTTTTCAAGCAATTTGACTGTGTTTCACCCCATAAAGCAACCTAGAATGCTTCAATATTTGCAGCTGACACAAAATTGACTTGTAACATTTTAAATTCCATCTTTGTTTCCACGTAAATCGACCAGTTTTCAGTCCTCATTTGTCACACTTTCTAAGCATTTCTCATACATGTATCATTGAAGAGAGAACTTTACCTCTAACCTTTAAAACAATCCAAAGAAAATGGGGGGGTCATGCATTATGCAAAAAAGAATTCACCAGGCAAATATGCTTAAGTACTGTCATTTTGGATCAAATCGGGCCCGGACAAAACCGGTGTTTAGCATTCCTTTACTTTCACTTTTAAACAGGGTCAAAATACTAAAAGCAATCAAATCAATCAATTCCAGTGCATCCTATACAAATGTACAATGATTTTAAACTCAATGTCATATATTCAATGTATTCTGGTGATGGTATACACTCATTTCTAGGCAAACAAAGGTTTTTTTAGGGACTATTTGGGTGTAGATCAGCATGTCAGTGAATGTATTTGTCGTAATTTGACCTTTAACAAATCACCATGTGTGTTAGTTAGAACATTAACCTCCATCAAAAATGAGGTCACTTGATTAAATTTTGGAAAACTTGTAAACACCTTGACAGTCCACATATTTTAAATATTATTTTAAGTAGCTTAAATACCAAGATTGTCCAAGTGTTCTTTTGCAATTTTCCATTTGGTTTGGGATCTCAATTCATCAAATTAGCTTGTTATCAATGAGAAAGTTCTCTGAAGATTTTTGATGGAGAAATCTCGTCACTGGACTTAAGTTGATTTCGGCAAATCATTTAAATAGTTGTATTTTTATTTTTTCAGACAAATACAACAAAGACAATACAGACCGGACAGACACCATGACTTGACAGAAAACAGACAATACGGACGGGACAGTTTCTTTTTCAGGTCCAGGAGTCAATACATAGATTCCAGCCACAGCTATCACCACAGACAAGAAGAAAGAAGGAGGGATCATGATTATAGGAGGAGAGATGAGGATAGAAGAAGGAAGAGAAGTGCTAGCCGAGATGATGGTGGAGAAAGGAGAAAGAGGCCGAGGTTGCATGCTTCTCCTGAACCAGTCAGTGATGTTGTCACAGAAACTGAGATTGCCACAGTTCCTGTTTTATATTACCCTGAACTGTGGTCTACACAGTAAGTAATGTTTTGTACTGTTAAAGTAAAGCCATAGGAAAACTGTCATTAAGAATTGGGAAACCAGGCAAGACTCAGTCTGTATGGCTGTAAAGTTCAATCAGGATCTTTCTTGTTTGCATCCTTATATATTCAAACATCACTTTTCAAAAAGGGGTCTTGATACATATGCAAAGTCTCACAAGAGATTTTAATGTCTGCCTACAATTAAAAGACATATATACATATATATATATAAAAGTATTAAGGCCATCGGCAACAACAATTTCAGTCTGTAAAATTAGCAGTAGTTCTATTGTTCCCTATCTAGCCAGTTACTTTTTTGCCAATGTAATTTTACCTTTTATTATATATAACATAACCAAACATTTAGGATTATCAGACTAGTGAATTTTAAAAAGAGTGCAATAAAACCATACATTTAAATTCTACCAAATACTGTTATTTGCAATACTTTTATATATATATTGCAGTAGTCAAAAACATACATAATGTCTAATTTATATATATTTAACTTGATATTATTTATAGTGTCTTTTGTTAGTCACTATTAGTGTAGTATTGACATACTGCTTGAATTGTTTGTTTATTTCTATAGCTATATATGTACCATTCAAGTATCATCTTTCTTTCTGTGTTCTTTGTTCACTTCTATGGTGCTTCTGTTCCATCTTTAAAGTATATACATTGTATGTCTTTTCTGTCAGATCTGGATCCATGATGTATCTAAATGTTTCTTTGTACAATGTTAATGTTTTTTGTGTTCACTTTTTCTGTACTGTTCCTTCTGTTCTGTGTCCACATTTAGCATGACAGCCCAAGATTATGAACAACTTGAGAAGTGGGAGTTGGAGTCTGAAGACTTAAAGAATGATCTTGTTAAAGGTGTCCTATCATATTCTAGCTATTTTCTATATGGTGTCCTAGATTTCTTCTGATGTGCTTTTAGTATTCTCTTCTGAAATGGTGAAGTGAGAAAAATCTGAATTAATAATAACTTCAAGGAGTAAATAGGAAAAACATAAAAACTGCCCCAAAGAAAGGAGAACTTGCTAATGCAGATTTATTAGTGAAAGGGCAGAATCACAATATACTGATCATGATTACTTTTTAGTGGTTTCAACTGGGTTATCAGTCGCCCAAATTGGCTGATTTAAATGATTATGTGATTGTTGCATTATGAAGTGAAACTATTTGAATCTTAACCAAAGGTAAATATATCTTCAAGATGTTAGTTGCTCTGTCTCTGTCTCTGAGACACAAGTGTCTGAGTCCTACACCCAACCCTATCATTTTTTATTTATGTTCTCTTCTTGATGATCTCCTACACAGATGTTAAACTTCAAATTATTTATTTCTAATCTATCGTTTTTGTTATAATTATTGTTTTCAGAGATCCAATCCAGACCAAATTCTTCCAGAAAAAGATCTTGTACAGTGGCCTCAACCTCATCCTCTTTTCAAGAACCACCATCACCAAATAGGCAGAAAATGTTTTTCAATCCACACCATGCTGACTTTAATCAGCTGTATTCTTTTTCCCGTTCTAGGGAAGGTAGTTATCATTAATTGATCATATTATTATTTTTAAAACCCTTTCCTTGCTAGTCTCATATTGTTTTGTCTATAGATTTTAATAGCAATTTAGCATTTATTTAACTTAAGAAATCTGTTATTTAACCCTTTCTCACATGCAGACATATTTTGATGCATTAGATGACTTTTGAAAACATTGTGGCAAAAGGAGGAATAACTCATAATGATTGATGTTTTTTCCTTTTGCAGTAATGTTTTCAATATACTGTGTGTGTAAATAAATATATAAATTAAGAGTTTTTCATATTTTCCCCTTAATGTTTGCAAAGTAGTCTGCTACAAAGTTATCAGATGTGGGAAGAGTTATTTACTTAAGAAAAAAGTGAAGATATTTTGAATTGTGTAGATTAAGATCAATTTACATACTATCTGTTCATTAATCACCAGCCTTTCTAGGAGAGGAGATAACGAAATTCACAATTTTGTCTGTTACATTAAGGTCTTAGACTCATTTAAGTGATATTACATTGCAGAAAAAAGAGAAAGTACTAAACATTTAGTAATTTCTCCTTTTCCCATAATGTATACTCAACTCTGTTGCAAATTTATACATCTAAAACATACTTTTCTCATCAGAGATTGCTTTCAATGCAGGTGACTGCAAAGAATATAAGGCTTAACAAGGAAACTAACCCATTAGTCATTTGCCACCAAGTTAAGCCTCTGTAGCCTTTGCATATGCACAGTGTGATCAACATTTGCACTTTTCACCATTTACTCAAACTTTGGGAATGTATGAGATTATCTTGATATACACTCTAAAAATGTGTCTTAGGGTCTTTTTAATTTATGTTTTGTACATGAATAAAGAGTATGAAAGACTGGCAGGGAAATGGTGACACAATTAATGTTAACACTTTCCCAAACACGGAATGTCTGTAGGAGACAACTTAAAGAATTCAAGGCAAATTTATTGAAAATCTTCATAAATGAAGATAAAGTTATTGATTAAAGTTAAACACATTGTATAACAAAAGGAGAAATTGCTCATGATGAGTAAGTTCTCATTGTGCTACAATGTCTTCAAAAGTTGTATATTGCAGATGCTTTAAATGTGTCTGCTTTTGGGAAATGGTGGGTAATTACGTGTACTCTTTCCATAGTAATGACAACACTTTTTAAAAAAAATCTCCTCTGAAACTGATTTCAAGATACTTTGCTTTTATGTGCATGAACGGGTCATCTTTTCTCACCGTTTTCTTAGTTTTTTTCAACTTCCAACAGTTGGCACATGTTTGCTTGTATTGCTTTGTTTACAAAAATGCTCAAACCAATGACACATTACTAGGGAAAGAGTATAATCGTTAAGGTAATCAATGCTATGCTCTCAGTATTCTTGAATGATCTATCTATGCTCAACACTTTCTGATAATCTACAATTTGTCTTGGCTGCAGTTAGAATATATTACTTTTAGCTCAAAGTGGTTTTGAAGAGATGTTGTGATTAAGCATGGTCGTGCCTTGTCTTCCATTCAGAACTAGTTAGAAACTCTTAGTCTCTTTATATGCTATTTCAATGGAATGTTGCATAAATGCCCCTTTGATAATCTATAAAGACTTCTCAAGCCATCTTAATTAGTAACACAAAACTGTTTTCAATAATAAGTAGAGGATTCGAATTTGTTACATTATTTCATGCATGTAAATCTCTTTCATCCTTCATTGCTTGTATGCATTGTTAAAAAATAAGCAAATGTTGTTAGATTAGAATGCACGATTTTGCAGACTAACCTCTATCTAAATTGTGGGCTCATTTAGTTTTAAAGTTATGCATAACTTACATTGATATGCAGTTACCTTTTCCTACATGCAGGCTTATTGTGCCGCATCTGCAGCGGCAGTCTTTTGAAAACATTGTGGCTAAAGGAGGAATTGCTCATAATCAGCAATTTCTCAGTTTGCCACAATGTTTTTGCCACTTCATCAATCATACTTTTATTTATAGATTGTTTCATATTTTTGTATAATCAATCGACTTTGCAGATGTGTTGTATACATGTGCGAACAGTTGCATAGAACAGGATAAAGGTTTAAAAAAAAGTAAACTTGTTTTAAGCTAGAAGTCATTTGCTTTGCATAGTTGCAGGTTTGTCTACATTTGTCAATGCTTAGCTTTGTAATAATTAAGACAATTAAACGATGAAACAGCATGCAATTGGAAAAACTGTTTTGATCTAAGATTAAAGTTTTAGTTTGGTAAGTGTAAACTGGAGGGTTAAAAGTTCAATTAAAACGGTTTCTCCAATTGCACGACTGTGTTGTAGCAATAGTAATGAAATAAATATAAAACACTATAATAATTAACTTTGTTTTTATTTTAAAACCCCCATTCATATCCTGTTGATGAGACTAACTCATGTCAGTCAAGTGGTTGTTAGTTCAATCCCTGCTGCAATGTTGACACATATTCATCGATACATGGCTACATATTGAATGCTAGTTAACTAGTGGACGTAAATAAATTGGAAAAATTTACGATAAAAACTACCAACAAGAAATAAACGACTCGGTGCACTATCCGAAGTCTCTCAAGAAAGGATCACATCACCTTGTTGTATAAATACCCTGAAAGTCCCCGTCAAACAATTATGACTGAATGTCAAATGCACGCATATATGTGCTTGATTGATTACTTGGTGTTTTACGCCGCTTTCAACAATCTGTCAGTCATATCACGGTGTTTACTGGGTGGGCTACCAGTAATAGTTGTCCGTTTATCCTCTCACCAGCTAGTCAGTCGTAATGCTAAATCTGAGAGCCAAGGAAGTTAGCCATTACGACCATTTTAAAGTATTTGGAATGACCCGGCTGGGGATGGAAACCGCGACTTGCCTCACTGAGGCGGTCAATGAAATTGGAAGACTATACGGTAAAAACTACCAACGAAAAGGAAACAAATCAAAGCACTATCCGGAGTTTCCCAAGAAAGGATCACATCACCTTGTCGTACAAACACCCTGAAAGTCCCTGCCAAACTAGTATGAGTGAATGTCTACTGCACACATAATGTGCTCGATTGATTACCTGGTGTTTTACTCCACTTTCAACAATGTGTAAGTCATATCACGGTGTTTACTGGGTAAGCTACCAGTAATAGTGGTCCGTTGATCATCACACCAGCTAGTCAATCATAATGCTAAACCCGTAGCTAAGGAGGGCAGCCAGTACGACCATTTTAAAGTATTTGGAATGACTCGGCTGGGTATCGAAACCGCGACTTGCCACACTCAGGTGGTCAATGAAAATTGGAAGACTATACGGTAAAATTTACCAACAAAACACAAACGAATCGATGCACTATCCGGAGTTTCCAAAGAAAGGATCACATCACATTGTCGTACAAACACCCTGATAGTCTCCGTCGAACGATTATGACTGAATGTCGACTGCACACATAATGTGCTTGAATGTAGCAGTTATATCATGGCATTTTCTAGTTAGGTTACCAGCTGGTCAGATGTAATGCTAACCCCCGGTAAACCTGAGCGCCAAGGATGGCAGCCATTACTAACATTTTTGAAGTCTTTGGTATGACACGGCTGTAGAATGAACCCGCTACCTCCCGCATTTGAGGCGGACACTCTACCTCTACACCACCAAGGCAGTTTGCACATACATGCAATTTGATGGCTAATGCAATTAAATTCAGAACCCCCAAATGACGGTTTTCGTGTGGCGTGCTAAATTCTGGTTTACATTTCAACTGAAGGAAAACACTTACAAAATCTCCTCCTTAACCCGATTTTTGAAATAATTTTGTAGAAATGTTCCTTGTTTTGAAGACTTAAAGCGATGTTGATTGGTAGCAAAATATTGCTGCCAACGGACGGGCCATTTTGCCATAGATCTATATGTCTATAAGGGAAAACTTTATAAATCTTCATCTCCGAAAGTATGCAGCCAATTTTCTAATACTTTTGCAGAAATGTTCTTTGTTTGACCCTCTATCAGATTCTTTCAAGTCATGTTGGTGGTTGATAAAACATGGCCGCAAGGAGGGGCGGAGGTGTTAGCCTTATAAGGGTGTAGTGGAAACCTTAAAAGAAACTCTCCAGATATGTTTGGCTGATTTTCAAATAATTTCGTATAAATGTTCCTTGGGTGAACCTCTTTGAGATTCATTCAAGCCATGTTGATGGGTGGACAAACATGGCCACCAGTGAGCGGGTCTGTTTTACCTTATATGTTTATAGTGATCTTTTTTATTGACTGATGGCATTGTAGTGATACTGGGCCTCTTGTATATGCTTTTTGGCAGTGATGTGTTACTGGCCCTCTCATGTCCTCTTGTTTAGTTAAGCCATAACTTTGGCAGATTCACTTCAAAGTTACAATACTTATACCCTGTCTCACTCCTTCGCCGCCCAACCGTGTCTCTCTCGTGAACACCACCCCGTCGTGTCTCTCGCTAACCCAACACCAGTCGTTCCTCCCATTTAAACGTAACCATAACATGACGTCAGCGTAAGCTAGCAACGTTACGTTGCCAGGTCAGTAGCCATTTTGTAATGACTATTAGAAAACACGTTTTTCAAAGCTCTATCAAAATTGTATTTGTTCACTATGGATAATCATTTCCGATATCAAATGGAGGTGTATAATAGAAGGTAATTATGGTATCTTTCATTCATGAGAACATTATTTATATAACAGTTTTCAATTAATTGATTCTTTGTAAAATAAAAATAAAAACCTATTCTAGCGAAAATTAGATGGGTGGGGTAAGGTCACTCAAACATAACATTTCATTATTTTTTTAATAAATCGATCTGGGTTTGAATATTCATTTTTATGAATGAGATAATATTGTTTATTTCTTGAACAATTACACATTTGTAGACTAGATTCAGGTCTACTAGATATTCTAGGTAAACACACTAGACTCCTAATGTACAAGCTTTTGGATTTTCGTGATTTAATAAAACTGTAGGGACAATTGCAACTAGGCCAACACAAAAATCAACAGATAAAACCCTACACTCTCCATTGCAAGTAATATATATAGACCTACAGTACTGTGCATGACTAGCTCCCCTAACCATTTCGATTGCAAAAATGAAATAATTAAACAATATATATAAAAGGTTGTTCAACTTATTGGCACATATTCATTGTAGTCTCGTGAAGAAATACACTTCATTTCTACAGATGCAAAGTTTTGGGGAATATTATATGTATTTATACACAATGAATGAGATTGGTTACCGCCCTTACTGTATATATATATATAGTATGTAAAACGAGGAACCAGTTTAAGATAATAAAAAAAGCATACAGTTTACTGGCGTAATAATTCAAATATTCAATACTAATTTAGAATGAGTCAGCGTATTGTGATATTTTCTGTGAACAACTATTAAAACATACTCGTCTTAAAGTATATGTTATCTTTCATTCGTGAAATAATTATTTATCTAACAGTTTTCAATTCATTGATTCTCTGTGAAATAAAATTCAAAACCTATTCTAGCGAAAATTAGATGGGTGGGGTAAGTTCACTGAAACATAACATTTCATTATATTTGTAAATAACTAGCTCTGTTTTTAAATATTTATAAAGGAGACACTATTGTTTATTTTTTTTGTAAATTACGTGTAGATGCCATTGTATAATGATGTTTTTATCATGTAGAGTTTTTAGACCAGATATTCTAGGACCTACTAGTCATGATTGGCTCCCCTAAGCAATCCGATTGCAAATGAAAAGAAATTAAATAATAATATTTATAAAAGGAATTTCAACTCAATGTCACATATATTCATTGTAGTCTCGTGAAGGAATAACAGTTCTTTTTCTACGCATGCAACATTTTGTTTATGAAATATTTGTAGTTCACATGTCTGACTGTATTTGGTATACTTTGGCCTCTACACACTAAATCAGATTGGTTACCGCCCCATTTTACTGTATCGCATATATACTTTGGAAATCATTAAAACGAGGAACCAATTTAAAAATGAAAGAGCGTGTACTGGCGCAATATTTTAAATATTAATTTTAGAGTTTTGGTATGTGTTGATGCATTTAGAATAAGTCAGCGTCTCTGTATATTTGTTTGTCTCTCTCTCTCTCTCTCTCTCTCTCTCTCTCTCTCTCTCTCTCTCTCTCTCTCTCTCTCTCTCTCTCTCTCTCTATTTACCCCACCCATCGAAACGTAAACAATAACATGACGTCAGCGTAAGTTAGCAACGTTGCGTTGTCAGGTCAGTAGCCATTTTGTAATGACTATAAGAAAACACGTTTTTCAACGCTCTATCAAAATTAATTTCTTTCACTATGGATAATCATTTTCGATATCAAATGGAGGTGTATTATAGAAGGTAAATATGACATCTTTCATTCATGAAATAATTGTTTTTGTAGCAGTTTTCAATACATTGATTCTTTGTAAAATAAAATTCAAAACCTATTCTAGTGAAAATTAGATGGGTGGGATAAGATCACTAAAACATAACATTTCCTTATTTTTGTAATTTACTTGCTCTGGTTTTGAATATTTGTGAAGGAGACACTATATTGTTTATTTTTTATAAATTACTTGTAGATGACATTGTATAATAATTTGATGTAGACTTCTAATGCACAATGATTTGAGACTGTAAGAACCAACTGCACTTTAGCTGACTAAAAAATATAAAGATAAAACCTTACACCAGGGTCTTTCAAACTATTTGAAAGAGCCTGCTTACACTCTCCAAGTAACATAATAGATCTACTCTAATAATCATGATTGGATTACCTGATTGATACCTCGTTAGTCGTTAGAATTTCCGGGATTTTCGCCAGACATGTTTGAGTTTAGCCGACATCCTAAAATGTTTTGCTCCAACAGTCGCAGTTGAGATTTCCCATCAAAGACTTTTGAAAGTCGCTCCTTTGCATCTGTTCGATTTAGAGAGTTAAGCCAGCAGCAACCTATATCCAGAAAGTTAAGTCAGCTGCAACCGATATCCAGAGAATTAAGCCGGCTGCAACCGATATCCCGATCTGGCTTCGAGTCACACTATATGACAAGTCCTGGCTACTCCGTCTAACTTCACGCACATCCAATTTCAACCAAACCTCACAGGAATATTCCTTTGGTCGACTATGTACAAACAATTTCAAAGATCAATTCAGAAATTTGATTGCTGTGTCATCAGAAATGGAGGGGACGGTGGGGGAATGCACCAACTTTAAAATTCTTCTCCTCTGAATCAAAGATAATGTGGTAGAAATGTTTCTTGGATGATCCACTTAAAATAATATTCAAGCTAAATTGATTTGTTGAAAATCATGTGGGCCAGGCAGCATCACAAAAGGGGCAACGACTAAGGGCCATCCTGGCCCTCTTGTTTACAGAAATGAAGAATTGCCAAAAAAGCAAAGCCTTCAGGCTACAAGGTTGTCTGTATCTTTCTTATAGACAAACAAACTGTTCTTAAGTATATGTTTTTTCTAATTATTTACAAAGTATGATATAAAATAAAATCACAAAAGCAAATATTAGGTCAATGAAGTAGTTATTATCAAAGAAAATTATTTTTTTCTATACCACCAAAATTTAGGTTTTTTGGCTAAATCGCCCAAGTTTTATGCTTTCGAAAAGGAAAAATAAGAAAAACATCACACATTTGGTTTCACTGTGTCAAATGTTCAAAGAGATGATCAAACTTTAGATTTATGCACTATTTTCATACATTTTAGGCAACCAGTATGACTGTAAATTCAAACATTTTTACAGACGACACAAAATTGACCTGTCATTTTCATGGACTCTGAAGCTCCTTTAGACACTTTCTTTGCCCTCAGAGATCTGGTTTGTGTGTACATTTACAGAGAATGATATAAAATGAAAGCAAAATAGCAAATATTAGGACAATCAGACAATTATTTTCAAAGAAATTTCAAATTTCCTATGCAACTCAAACCTAGGTTTCGCGACTTGAGTCCGGCAAGTTTTCTGCGCTCGCGCATCATACAGGTCTTCAAGACAAAAAAAAGCATAAACTCATAACATTTTTAGGTTTTACTGTGCCCCATGTTTAAAGAAATGACTCAGCTTCATGTTTATGCCTGTTTCAGGCAATTAACCAATCAAAGAAAATTCTAAATAGCTGGATAAACATCATTTTTTGTTGAAAAATGTCAAAAAGGCTATTACCTAATGGCTGGATACATCCATGAGCCTAAATTACACTCCAGGCACCCAGTTTCATCATTTTTCATGCAATTTGACTGAATCCCACCCCATCAAGTACCCTAGCTAGATTGTTTCAATATGTGCAGCTGACACAAACTTGACTTTTGATATATATTCCACTCAAAAGCTCTTTAGGTTACAATACACCAAAAAAGAAAATAAGAAAAACATCACATATTTTAAGTTTTACCGTGTCAAATGTTCATAAAAATTATCAAACTTAATATGAATGCTTTATTCTCAGACTTTTTAGGCAAACATTATAATCATTTTCAACCAGTTTGACTGGATCCAAACACTTTTGCAGATGACCTTTTATTTTTGGCTTCTAAAAACCCCAGAAACGCATAACATTTTGGTTTTACTGCCTGTTTTGGGCCATTAAAGAATCAAAGAAAAGTTTAAATAGCTTGAAAAACATCATTTTTTTATGGAAAAATGTAAATGTGGCTATTACCTGATGGCTGAATACCAACATGAGCCTAAATTCCACTCCAGGCACCCAGTTTCATAATTTTTCAAGCAATTTGACTGTGTTTCAACCCATTAATTTACAGAGTATGATATAAATGAAAGCAAAGTAGCAAATATCAGGACAAATTTAGGCTATTTTTTTAAAGAAATTTCTATTTTCCTATGCCACTCAAACCTAGGTTTTGTGGTTTTAGTCCGGCAAGTTTTCTGCGTTCGCGCAAGATACAGGTCTCCAAGAGAAAAAACTCAGAAACATGTAACATTTTTAGGTTTTACTATGTCACATGTTTAAAGAAATGACCAAACTTCATGTTTATGCTTGTTTTGGGAAAAGAAAAGTTTAAATAGCTTGAAAAACATCATTTTGTTATATGGAAAAATGTAAAAGTGGCTATTACCTGATGGCTGAATACCAACATGAGCCTAAATTCCTCTTCAGGCACCCAGTTTCATAAATTTTTAAAGCAATTTGACTGTGTCTCACCTCATAAATTTACAGAGCATGACATTGTTATAAATGAAAGCAAAGTAGCAGATATCAGGACAATAAGGCAATTATCTTCAATTTTTTTTATATTTTCCTATGCCACCCAAACTTAGGTTTTGCGGCTTGAGTCCGGCAAATTTTCTGCATTCGCGCAAGATACAGGTCTCCGAGAGAAAAAAAACAGAAACACATATTAAACAGTTTTAGGTTTTACTGTGTCATATGTTTAAAGAAATGACTAAACTTCATGTCTATGCCTGTTTTGGGCCATTAAACAATCAAAGAAAAGTTTAAATAGCTTGAAAAACATCATTTTGTTATATGGAAAAATGTAAAAGTGGCTATTACCTGATGGCTGAATACCAACATGAGCCTAAATTCCTCTTCAGGCACCCAGTTTCATAAATTTTTAAAGCAATTTGACTGTGTCTCACCTCATAAATTTACAGAGCATGTTATAAATGAAAGCAAAGTAGCAGATATCAGGACAATAAGGCAATTATCTTCATTTTTTTTTATATTTTCCTATGCCACCCAAACTTAGGTTTTGCGGCTTGAGTCCGGCAAATTTTCTGCATTCGCGCAAGATACAGGTCTCCGAGAGAAAAAAAACAGAAACACATATTAAACAGTTTTAGGTTTTACTGTGTCATATGTTTAAAGAAATGACTAAACTTCATGTCTATGCCTGTTTTGGGCCATTAAACAATCAAAGAAAAGTTTAAATAGCTGGAAAAACATAATTTGTTCATGGAAAAATATATAATTGGCTATATTACCTAATGACTGAATACCGAAATGAGCCTAAATTCCACTCCATGCTGAATCGGCCAAGTTTCATGCTTTCGTACAAAACATAACTATAGGTCTTCGCAAAGCAAAAATAAGAAAAGCATCACATACTCTAGGTTTTTCTGTGTCATGTGTCAAATGTTCATAGAAATGATCAAACTTAATATACGTATGCATTATTCTTAGATTGTTTAGGCAACCTGTATTATCATTTTCAACCAGTTTGACTGGATGCAAACACTTTTGCAGATGACACAAAATTGACCTATCATTTTTTGGCCTCTGAAGCTCTTTTGGACATTTTCTTTGCCCTCAGAGATCTGTTGTTTGTGTAAATGTACAGAGTTTGATATAAATGAAAGCAAAGTAGCAAATATAAGGACAATTAGGCATTAATTTCAAAGAAATGTCTATTTTCCAATGCCACCCAAACCTAGGTTTTGCGGCTTGAGTCCGGCAAGTTTTCTGCGTTCGCGCAAGATACAGGTCTCCAAGACAAAAAAAAACCAGAAACACATAACATTTTTAGGTTTTACTATGTCACATGTTTAAAGAAATGACCAAACTTCATGTTTATGCCTGTTTTGGGCCATTAAACAATTAAAGAAAATTTTGAATAGCTTGAAAAACATCATTTTGTTATGGAAAAATGGAAAAGTGGCTATTACCTGATGGCTGAATACCGACATGAGCCTAAATTCCTTTCCAGGCACCCAGTTTCATCATTTTTTAAGCAATATGACAGTGTCCAACCCCATAAATTTACAGAGTATGTCATAAATGAAAGCAAAGTAGCAAATATCAGGACAATAAGGCAATTATCTTCAAAGAAATTCCTATTTTCCTATGCCACCAAAACCTAGGTTTTGCGGCTTGAGTCGGGCAAGTTTTCTGTGTTCCCGCAAGATACAGCTTCTCCAAGAGAAAAAAACCAGAAACACAACATTTTTAGGTTATACATACTTTGTTACATGTTTAAAGAAATGATCAAACTTCATGTTTATGCCTGTTTTGGGCCATTAAACAATCAAAGAAAAGTTTAAATAGCTGGAAAAACATCATTTTGTTATGGAAAAATGGAAAAGTGGCTATTCCCTGATGGCTGAATACTGACATGAGCATAAATTCCTCTCCAGGCACCCCGCATGCAGTTTCATAATTGTTCAAGCAATATGACAGTGTCCCACCCCATAAATTTACGGAGTATGTCATAAATGAAAGCAAAGTAGCAAATATCAGAACAATAAGGCAATTATCTTCAAAGAAATTCCTATTTTCCTATGCCACCCAAACCTAGGTTTTGCGGCTTGAGTCGGGCAAGTTTTCTGCGTTCCCGCAAGATACAGGTTCTCCTAGAGAAAAAACCAGAAACACATAACATTTTTAGGTTATACTATTTCACATGTTTAAAGAAATGACCAAACTTCATGTCTATGCCTGTTTTGGGCCATTAAACAATCAAAGAAAAGTTTAAATAGCTGGAAAATGAAAGCAAAGTAGCAAATATCCGGACAATAAGGCAATTATCTTCAAAGAAATTTGTATTTTCCTATCTCACCCAAACCTAGGTTTTGCGGCTTGAGTCCGGCAAGTTTTCTGCATTCGCGCAAGATACAGGTCTCCGAAAGAAAAAAAACAGAAACACATAACATTTTTAGGTTTTACTGTGTCATATGTTTAAAGAAATGACCAATCTTCATGTTTATGCCTCTTTTGGGCCATTAAACAATCAAAGAAAACTTTAAATAATTTGTTTATGGAAAAATATATAATTGGCTATATTACCTAATGACTGAATACCGACATGAGCCTAAATTCCACGCCATGCACCCAGTTTCATCATTTTTCAAGCAATTTGACTGTGTTTCACCCCATAAAGCAACCTAGAATGCTTCAATATTTGCAGCTGACACAAAATTGACTTGTAACATTTTAGATTCCATCTTTGTTTCCACGTAAATCGACCAGTTTTCAGTCCTCAATTGTCACACTTCCTAAGCATTTCTCATACATGTATCATTGAAGAGAGAACTTTACCTCTAACCTTTAAAACAATCCAAAGAAAATGGGGGGTCATGCATTATGCAAAAAAGAATTCACCAGGCAAATATGCTTACTGTCATTTTGGATCAAATCGGGCCCGGACAAAACCGGTGTTTAGCATTCCTTTACTTTCACTTTTAAACAGGGTCAAAATACTAAAAGCAATCAAATCAATCAATTCCAGTGCATCCTATACAAATTTACAATGATTTTAAACTCAATGTCATATATTCAATGTATTCTGGTGATGGTATACACTCATTTCTAGGCAAACAAAGGTTTTTTTAGGGACTATTTGGGTGTAGATCAGCATGTCAGTGAATGTATTTGTCGTAATTTGACCTTTAACAAATCACCATGTGTGTTAGTTAGAACATTAACTTCCATCAAAAATGAGGTCACTTGATTAAATTTTGGAAAACTTGTAAACACCTTGACAGTCCACATATTTTAAATATTATTTTAAGTAGCTTAAATACCAAGATTGTCCAAGTGTTCTTTTGCAATTTTCCATTTGGTTTGGGATCTCAATTCATCAAATTAGCTTGTTATCAATGAGAAAGTTCTCTGAAGGTTTTTGATGGAGAAATCTCGTCACTGGACTTAAGTTGATCTCGGCAAATCATTTAAATAGTTGTATTTTTATTTTTTCAGACAAATACAACAAAGACAATACAGACCGGACAGACACCATGACTTGACAGAAAACAGACAATACGGATGGGACAGTTTCTTTTTCAGGTCCAGGAGTCAATACAGAGATTCCAGCCACAGCTATCACCACAGACAAGAAGAAAGAAGGAGGGATCATGATTATAGGAGGAGAGATGAGGATGGAAGAAGGAAGAGAAGTGCTAGCCGAGATGATGGTGGAGAAAGGAGAAAGAGGCCGAGGTTGCATGCTTCTCCTGAACCAGTCAGTGATGTTGTCACAGAAACTGAGATTGCCACAGTTCCTGTTTTATATTACCCTGAACTGTTGTCTACACAGTAAGTAATGTTTTGTACTGTTAAAGTAAAGCCATAGGAAAACTGTCATTAAGAATTGGGAAACCAGGCAAGACTCAGTCTGTATGGCTGTAAAGTTCAATCAGGATCTTTCTTGTTTGCATCCTTATATATTCAAACATCACTTTTCAAAAAGGGGTCTTGATACATATGCAAAGTCTCACAAGAGATTTTAATGTCTGCCTACAATTAAAAGACATATATACATATATATATATATAAAAGTATTAAGGCCATCGGCAACAACAATTTCAGTCTGTAAAATTAGCAGTAGTTCTATTGTTCCCTATCTAGCCAGTTACTTTTTTGCCAATGTAATTTTACCTTTTATTATATATAACATAACCAAACATTTAGGATTATCAGAATAGTGAATTTTAAAAAGAGTGCAATAAAACCATACATTTAAATTCTACCAAATACTGTTATTTGCAATACTTTTATATATATATTGCAGTAGTCAAAAACATACATAATGTCTAATTTATATATATTTAACTTGATATTATTTATAGTGTCTTTTGTTAGTCACTATTAGTGTAGTATTGACATACTGCTTGAATTGTTTGTTTATTTCTATAGCTATATATGTACCATTCAAGTATCATCTTTCTTTCTGTGTTCTTTGTTCACTTCTATGGTGCTTCTGTTCCATCTTTAAAGTATATACATTGTATGTCTTTTCTGTCAGATCTGGATCCATGATGTATCTAAATGTTTCTTTGTACAATGTTAATGTTTTTTGTGTTCACTTTTTCTGTACTGTTCCTTCTGTTCTGTGTCCACATTTAGCATGACAGCCCAAGATTATGAACAACTTGAGAAGTGGGAGTTGGAGTCTGAAGACTTAAAGAATGATCTTGTTAAAGGTGTCCTATCATATTCTAGCTATTTTCTATATGGTGTCCTAGATTTCTTCTGATGTGCTTTTAGTATTCTCTTCTGAAATGGTGAAGTGAAAAAAATCTGAATTAATAATAACTTCAAGGAGTAAACAGGAAAAACATAAAAACTGCTCCAAAGAAAGGAGAACTTGCTAATGCAGATTTATTAGTGAAAGGGCAGAATCACAATATACTGATCATGATTACTTTTTAGTGGTTTCAACTGGGTTATCAGTCGCCCAAATTGGCTAATTTAAATGATTATGTGATTGTTGCATTATGAAGTGAAACTATTTGAATCTTAACCAAAGGTAAATATATCTTCAAGATGTTAGTTGCTCTGTCTCTGTCTCTGAGACACAAGTGTCTGAGTCCTACACCCAACCCTATCATTTCTTATTTATGTTCTCTTCTTGATGATCTCCTACACAGATGTTAAACTTCAAATTATTTATTTCTAATCTATCGTTTTTGTTATAATTATTGTTTTCAGAGATCCAATCCAGACCAAATTCTTCCAGAAAAAGATATTGTACAGTGGCCTCAACCTCATCCTCTTTTCAAGAACCACCATCACCAAAAAGGCAGAAAATGTTTTTCAATCCACACCATGCTGACTTTAATCAGCTGTATTCTTTTTCCCGTTCTAGGGAAGGTAGTTATCATTAATTGATCATATTATTATTTTTAAAACCATTTCCTTGCTAGTCTCATATTGTTTTGTCTATAGATTTTAAAAGCAATTTAGCATTTATTTAACTTAAGAAATTTGTTATTTAACCCTTTCTCACATCGATGGCTTAGCGCAATACTAGGCTAACTCTATTTTAATTTTTTTTACAGGAGAGTGAAAAAACTGTTTACATGTTTTCCCTTTTGATATTTTGTAGATATTTTTTCTGTTCTATATGCTGATAAATGTTTCAAAACTAATGATCATATTCTTTTTAATCTGAAACTCTTTCTTAATAGTTTAAAATCAATTATTTGAGTTAACAATAGTTTTGCACTGAAAATCAATGATTTGTTGAAAAAAAATTAGCGCAAAACTAAACTTAAGTCAAGTTAGACATAGTTTTGCACTGAAAATCAATGATTTGTTGAAAAAAACTCAGCGCAAAACTAAACCTAAGTCAAGTTAGACATAGTTTTGCACTTAAAATTAATGAAATGTTGATCTTTTTTTATGTAAAACCTATACTAAGTCAAGTAAGCTATATTTCACCAATTTAATTTTGAAGTTATTTTGAAGTTTAAACAATGCAATAAATAGAACATGCTCCATAAGAGTTTTCTTGGACTCTTTCTTAATTGAAAGCATTTATTTGCCACTTATCAGTAATGGCTAAATTATGTTTATATTTAATGACAGAGTGGAAAGGGGTGCAGGAAGAGTTAAAATTTCAATCTTTTGATAATTATATAACTTTATTTTGCCTATTCAAACAAAATGCTATACATCAAAAAAATATATTAAATCTTTGCTACATAAACTGCCTTTTCTGGCACCCAATACAGGATGCCTTTGAAAACAGTGTAGGAAGCAATCTGAAATCTTCCTGTACTGTTTGTCACACTGACAGTAAATGTAACCATTGTTCATTAATTACTGATAAGTGGTGACTTGATGCTTCCAAGTTAGTACAGTCCAAGAAAATGACTATGGAGCAGGATTACCAATATTTATCATAAAATGTTTGATAAAATGGCCTTCAAACTATTTATTCATTGCTCCATAAAACCGCATTTCCTCGCATCCAATAAAGCAGGCATTTGGAAGCAATGTAGGAATAGTTGTAGGATAAGAAGGCCTTTGGGAACATTGAAGGAAATTTAAGATCGCTCGTAACGAGCAATCTGAACCTTTCCTTCACAGATTTTCAACTCTGTCAGTTAATGTGAACATAATTCACCCATTATTGATAAGTTGTGAATTAATGCTTTCGATTTGGTGGACTGTTCAAGAAAATAACTATGGAGCAAAGAGTCAAATAGTAATGTTGTTAACTTATTTATTCACAACATATTTGTGAGCATATCATTGTAACAAAAGTACATTATTACAACAAACAGAAACTGTTGTAGGATTGTTTAAGTACATATTGGTAACAAAATAGCCTTACAGTACTATGAATTAGTTGGGAATCTCATGAGAAATGACTGCATAGAACGATGTAATGGGAATGAGGGCTCACACCCTACCTACATAAGGAAATGAGCTCTTTGTACTTTTCAAATGTAATCATGGAGTAGTCCTTTTGCAATATATTTAGCTCAATATCTTTCACAATCACATTCAGAACAGTGTTTGACTTCTTAGCCACTGAGTCTACTGGACCATTGTTATCATACTAAATTTCTGCTATATTGGAATTGTTAGATTCTATTTTGACTCTGCCCAAAAACCTTGTTCCTTTCTTAATCCTGATAAAAAATTTAGTATTTTGGAAACAGACTTGAAGTAAAAAAAATATGACAAGTTCATTTCCTAAAGCTACAGTCACACGTAAGCCGGACTCAACACAGAGCAACACGGTACACCCCGGATCAATAGATATCTTGATCCGGGATGATCCTGGGTGAAATTAAGTCACAAAACATCGCCACCCCGGACCCAACACGGCACTTCAACGGATGAACACGGAGCCAACAAGGATCTGACCCAGGTACCACCACGGCAGCTTCCTGGAGCTTACACGGTCGCTACACAGACCATCTCGGACTACCCCGAATTAAAGAATCCTCCTGGCCGGTCCTGGATGACCACGGCAATTTTAAAGAGTTTAAAATTGCCGGGGAGGTATCCCTGACCATGACAGACCATCCAGGACTATCCCGGACCCAACACAGATCTGACCACGGATTGGCCAAATTTTAGTACGGGCGGTCGGATGGACTGGGGCTTAAGCATGGTTTGGATTTTTATGACATGCAGTTCTTACAAATTAGTTGTGTACACACTAATTTGACTACTTGCCCTTTCAATACAGGCATGGACATAATAATTGTCCTTCTGTGTGTGACTCTACAGTTTGAATAATGATTTGGGCATTTTTAAAGGCTATGTGAACTTTCTGAGGAGAAATATTCAAAGTTCGGAGAAAAAATGTCTTGCAAACCCTAATATTTGTACCATTTAATGACAAAATCCACATAAATGAATTAACTCATTTCTGACTAATGGAACTGGACTGTTTATTACTTTCTTCTTCTGTGGAGCAGAATACTTAAAAAGAAACTGCCTTTGTCATATTGCATCTCCTAACTTCCAATTGTTTGGTGTTTAATGCCGCTATACAAGTACTACTGGTCCATTTATCCAGTGACACTAACCAGTCAATTGTAATGCTAACCCCATAGCTTCTTCATAGTCGACCCTTCTACAATCATATCTGCAGCCATGCCCAAACCTTGATCCATGACTTTCAAATTATATTTCACTCTGATCAGCTACTAACTTTGCAGTCTTCCATGTTAATGTCTTCAACTATATCTTAATTTTCAAAATCAATGCACTGTTGTTATTCACTCTCAACAATAGTTGGAACAATTTCTTCAACTTGGGCCATTAGTGTTTTGTCAGTTACTTTACTATTAGATCCCCTTTCTACTTTATAACAGTAACTGAGCTCCATTTCATTTGGTGAAACTGTTTTATCAACTAGATTAAATTTTCCTAATGTCATACACCTTTCTACTCAATTCAGTTTGCACCTATTGTTTCTATTCTTTTTCTTTTTGGAAGAATACAATTGGATAAACTTGATTCTTAGTAAGTTTCATTCAACATTTTCTTCTGAAATTGTGAGAACATTTATTCAATACCAGAAGAGATGTGCTCTAAATCTAACCGAGAGTATCAGACTTTTGAGAGTTTAGATAATGGGATGTCATCTTCAGATGACACAGCTGTAGCAAGTTCATAGTCATTATGAACAGACATTAAACTATGTTCACTGTCATAACCTAAACTACATTGTTGTAGTTATTCTTCAATCCTTTTGATTTTCTCATCGTTTGTGTCTTTAATTATGCCGAGCCCTGGTAGCGACGCGGGCTGTCAATCCAGGGGTTGTGAGTTCAAATCCCGGCTCGGCCAACTTTCTTCCGAGGATTGACAAGTCAATGCGACATGCGTCACTCGTCTTCCACCAATGGGCTAAGTCTATGTGGAAAAGCAGGCAGTTGCTTGGGAAGATTGTTGTGTGGAGTACTGGTGTGAGAAAACCAGGAAATGCATGAGTAGGTGAACTGGCCGCCGTGATATAACTGAGAAATTGTTAAAAACGGTGTTAAATCCCAATCAATCAATCAATTAATTATTTGAAGAATATAGGAATATACTCCTTCTGATATGTCAGAAAAATTATTACTTTAATATCATCTGATTCACTTGTATCAGTACATGTATTCTACACAATATCTACATGTGTGGCTTCAAATGTTATGAATTCAATTTCTAGGTCACCCAAACTTGATGCAAAACAGGATCAAGTTTTCAAACTTACAGTGTGATGTGAACACTACATTATTGGTTTCTACCATACTGTTCTTGTTACTTGAATGAGGTGTTACTAAGCATTTCATTGTTAAGAAAATAATTAGTTTTTTCTTTCTTATGGTTTGATGCAAACTTACATAAGGTTTAACATTTAAAATTGAACCTGCATCAGATTTTAAAACTGCTCCACTGATTTGGAAGATCACTCACAAGTAGATACTCCTCTTTCTGTACACCAGATGAAGCTGTTACTACATTGTAATAAACATTGTTCCCTTTGATTAATATCTCCTCCAGGGCTTATTGTGTCCATTTTGAGGCTTTCTTGATTATAAAGAACATTTCAGTCGCTTTAAAAACACTTTTTTCTATTTAACATGTTTTAAAATAGGACAAAAGAGAGAAACATGTATATGTTTTATACTATTTTTCAGTGCAAAACTATGTCTAAGTCAAGTTAGTCATAGTTTTGCACTAACATTTTTTTTTAAATTTATGATATTGTCGGTGCAAAACTATAGCTAACTCTACTTAGCTATAGTTTTGCACTCAAAAAAAGAATGATTTGACTTAGCATATTTTCTTGAAATTCAAATATCTTGTTAAATACTTAGAATATAATCAAGAACTTTTAAGTGAACCAGGAGAGTTTGATCATTGTTCAAAATTTATAATAAAACCAACTTTGAAAAAATATAGAGTTAGCATAGTATTGCACTGAGCCATCGACATGCAGACATATTTTGATGCATTAGATGACTTTTGAAAACATTGTGGCAAAAGGAGGAATAACTCATAATGATTGATGTTTTTTCCTTTTGCAGTAATGTTTTCAATATACTGTGTGTGTAAATAAATATATAAATTAAGAGTTTTTCATATTTTCCCCTTAATGTTTGCAAAGTAGTCTGCTACAAAGTTATCAGATGTGGGAAGAGTTATTTACTTAAGAAAAAAGTGAAGATATTTTGAATTGTGTAGATTAAGATCAATTTACATACTATCTGTTCATTAATCACCAGCCTTTCTAGGAGAGGAGATAACGAAATTCACAATTTTGTCTGTTACAATTTTGTCTGTTAAATGAGTCTTAGACTCATTTAAGTGATATTACATTGCAGAAAAAAGAGAAAGTACTAAACATTTAGTAATTTCTCCTTTTCCCATAATGTATACTCAACTCTGTTGCAAATTTATACATTTAAAACATATTTTTCTCATCAGAGATTGCTTTCAATGCAGGTGACTGCAAAGAATATAAGGCTTAACAAGGAAACTAACCCATTAGTCATTTGCCACCAAGTTACGCCTCTGTAGCCTTTGCATATGCACAGTGTGATCAACATTTGCACTTTTCACCATTTACTCAAACTTTGGGAATGTATGAGATTATCTTGATATACACTCTAAAAATGTGTCTTAGGGTCTTTTTAATTTATGTTTTGTACATGAATAAAGAGTATGAAAGACTGGCAGGGAAATGGTGACACAATTAATGTTAACACTTTCCCAAACACGGAATGTCTGTAGGAAACAACTTAAAGAATTCAAGGCAAATTTATTGAAAATCTTCATAAATGAAGATAAAGTTATTGATCAAAGTTAAACACATTGTATAACAAAAGGAGAAATTGCTCATGATGAGTAAGTTCTCATTGTGCTACAATGTCTTCAAAAGTTGTCTATTGCAGATGCTTTAAATGTGTCTGCTTTTGGGAAATGGTGGGTAATTACGTGTACTCTTTCCATAGTAATGACAACACTTTTTAAAAAAAATCTCCTCTGAAACTGATTTCAAGATACTTTGCTTTTATGTGCATGAACGGGTCATCTTTTCTCACCGTTTTCTTAGTTTTTTTCAACTTCCAACAGTTGGCACATGTTTGCTTGTATTGCTTTGTTTACAAAAATGCTCAAACCAATGACACATTACTAGGGAAAGAGTATAATCGTTAAGGTTATCAATGCTATGCTCTCAGTATTCTTGAATGATCTATCTATGCTCAACACTTTCTGATAATCTACAATTTATCTTGGCTGCAGTTAGAATATATTACTTTTAGCTCAAAGTGGTTTTGAAGAGATGTTGTGATTAAGCATGGTCGTGCCTTGTCTTCCATTCAGAACTAGTTAGAAACTCTTAGTCTCTTTATATGCTATTTCAATGGAATGTTGCATACAAAACTGTTTTCAATAATAAGTAGAGGATTCGAATTTGTTACATTATTTCATGCATGTAAATCTCTTACATCCGTCATTGCTTGTATGCATTGTTAAAAAATAAGCAAATGTTGTTAGATTAGAATGCACGATTTTGCACACTAACCTCTATCTAAATTGTGGGCTCATTTAGTTTTAAAGTTATGCATAACTTACATTGATATGCAGTTACCTTTTCCTACATGCAGGCTTATTGTGCCGCATCTGCAGCGGCAGTCTTTTGAAAACATTGTGGCTAAAGGAGGAATTGCTCGTAATCAGCAATTTCTCAGTTTGCCACAATGTTTTTGCCACTTCATCAATCATACTTTTATTTATAGATTGTTTCATATTTTTGTATAATCAATCGACTTTGCAGATGTGTTGTATACATGTGCGAACAGTTGCATAGAACAGGATAAAGGTTTAAAAAGTAAACTTGTTTTAAGCTAGAAGTCATTTGCTTTGCATAGTTGCAGGTTTGTCTACATTTGTCAATGCTTAGCTTTGTAATAATTAAGACAATTAAACGATGAAACAGCATGCAATTGGAAAAACTGTTTTGATCTAAGATTAAAGTTTTAGTTTGGTAAGTGTAAACTGGAGGGTTAAAAGTTCAATTAAAACGGTTTCTCCAATTGCACGACTGTGTTGTAGCAATAGTAATGAAATAAATATAAAACACTATAATAATTAACTTTGTTTTTATTTTAAAACCCCCATTCATATCCTGTTGATGAGACTAACTCATGTCAGTCAAGTGGTTGTTAGTTCAATCCCTGCTGCAATGTTGACACATATTCATCGATACATGGCTACATATTGAATGCTAGTTAACTAGTGGACGTAAATAAATTGGAAAAATTTACGATAAAAACTACCAACAAGAAATAAACGACTCGGTGCACTATCCGAAGTCTCTCAAGAAAGGATCACATCACCTTGTTGTATAAATACCCTGAAAGTCCCCGTCAAACAATTATGACTGAATGTCAAATGCACGCATATATGTGCTTGATTGATTACTTGGTGTTTTACGCCGCTTTCAACAATGTGTCAGTCATATCACGGTGTTTACTGGGTGGGCTACCAGTAATAGTTGTCCGTTTATCCTCTCACCAGCTAGTCAGTCGTAATGCTAAATCTGAGAGCCAAGGAAGTTAGCCATTACGACCATTTTAAAGTATTTGGAATGACCCGGCTGGGGATTGAAACCGCGACTTGCCTCACTGAGGCGGTCAATGAAATTGGAAGACTATACGGTAAAAACTACCAACGAAAAGGAAACAATTCAAAGCAGTTTCCCAAGAAAGGATCACATCACCTTGTCGTACAAACACCCTGAAAGTCCCTGTCAAACTAGTATGACTGAATGTCTACTGCACACATAATGTGCTCGATTGATTACCTGGTGTTTTACTCCACTTTCAACAATGTGTAAGTCATATCACGGTGTTTACTGGGTAAGCTACCAGTAATAGTGTTCCGTTGATCATCACACCAGCTAGTCAATCATAATGCTAAACCCGTAGCTAAGGAGGGCAGCCAGTACGACCATTTTAAAGTATTTGGAATGACTCGGCTGGGTATCGAAACCGCGACTTGCCACACTCAGGTGGTCAATGAAAATTGGAAGACTATACGGTAAAATTTACCAACAAAACACAAACGAATCGATGCACTATCCGGAGTTTCCAAAGAAAGGATCACATCACATTGTCGTACAAACACCCTGATAGTCTCCGTCGAACGATTATGACTGAATGTCGACTGCACACATAATGTGCTTGAATGTAGCAGTTATATCATGGCATTTTCTAGTTAGGTTACCAGCTGGTCAGATGTAATGCTAACCCCCGGTAAACCTGAGCGCCAAGGATGGCAGCCATTACTAACATTTTTGAAGTCTTTGGTATGACACGGCTGTAGAATGAACCCGCTACCTCCCGCATTTGAGGCGGACACTCTACCTCTACACCACCAAGGCAGTTTGCACATACATGCAATTTGATGGCTAATGCAATTAAATTCAGAACCCCCAAATGACGGTTTTCGTGTGGCGTGCTAAATTCTGGTTTACATTTCAACTGAAGGAAAACACTTACAAAATCTCCTCCTTAACCCGATTTTTGAAATAATTTTGTAGAAATGTTCCTGGTTTTGAAGACTTAAAGCGATGTTGATTGGTAGCAAAATATTGCTGCCAACGGACGGGCCATTTTGCCATAGATCTATATGTCTATAAGGGAAAACTTTATAAATCTTCATCTCCGAAAGTATGCAGCCAATTTTCTAATACTTTTGCAGAAATGTTCTTTGTTTGACCCTCTATCAGATTCTTTCAAGTCATGTTGGTGGTTGATAAAACATGGCCGCAAGGAGGGGCGGAGGTGTTAGCCTTATAAGGGTGTAGTGGAAACCTTAAAAGAAACTCTCCAGATATGTTTGGCTGATTTTCAAATAATTTCGTATAAATGTTCCTTGGGTGAACCTCTTTGAGATTCATTCAAGCCATGTTGATGGGTGGACAAACATGGCCACCAGTGAGCGGGTCTGTTTTACCTTATATGTTTATAGTGATCTTTTTTATTGACTGATGGCATTGTAGTGATACTGGGCCTCTTGTATATGCTTTTTGGCAGTGATGTGTTACTGGCCCTCTCATGTCCTCTTGTTTAGTTAAGCCATAACTTTGGCAGATTCACTTCAAAGTTACAATACTTATACCCTGTCTCACTCCTTCGCCGCCCAACCGTGTCTCTCTCGTGAACACCACCCCGTCGTGTCTCTCGCTAACCCAACACCAGTCGTTCCTCCCATTTAAACGTAACCATAACATGACGTCAGCGTAAGCTAGCAACGTTACGTTGCCAGGTCAGTAGCCATTTTGTAATGACTATTAGAAAACACGTTTTTCAAAGCTCTATCAAAATTGTATTTGTTCACTATGGATAATCATTTCCGATATCAAATGGAGGTGTATAATAGAAGGTAATTATGGTATCTTTCATTCATGAGAACATTATTTATATAACAGTTTTCAATTAATTGATTCTTTGTAAAATAAAAATAAAAACCTATTCTAGCGAAAATTAGATGGGTGGGGTAAGGTCACTCAAACATAACATTTCATTATTTTTTTAATAAATCGATCTGGGTTTGAATATTCATTTTTATGAATGAGATAATATTGTTTATTTCTTGAACAATTACACATTTGTAGACTAGATTCAGGTCTACTAGATATTCTAGGTAAACACACTAGACTCCTAATGTACAAGCTTTTGGATTTTCGTGATTTAATAAAACTGTAGGGACAATTGCAACTAGGCCAACACAAAAATCAACAGATAAAACCCTACACTCTCCATTGCAAGTAATATATATAGACCTACAGTACTGTGCATGACTAGCTCCCCTAACCATTTCGATTGCAAAAATGAAATAATTAAACAATATATATAAAAGGTTGTTCAACTTATTGGCACATATTCATTGTAGTCTCGTGAAGAAATACACTTCATTTCTACAGATGCAAAGTTTTGGGGAATATTATATGTATTTATACACAATGAATGAGATTGGTTACCGCCCTTACTGTATATATATATATAGTATGTAAAACGAGGAACCAGTTTAAGATAATAAAAAAAGCATACAGTTTACTGGCGTAATAATTCAAATATTCAATACTAATTTAGAATGAGTCAGCGTATTGTGATATTTTCTGTGAACAACTATTAAAACATACTCGTCTTAAAGTATATGTTATCTTTCATTCGTGAAATAATTATTTATCTAACAGTTTTCAATTCATTGATTCTCTGTGAAATAAAATTCAAAACCTATTCTAGCGAAAATTAGATGGGTGGGGTAAGTTCACTGAAACATAACATTTCATTATATTTGTAAATAACTAGCTCTGTTTTTAAATATTTATAAAGGAGACACTATTGTTTATTTTTTTTGTAAATTACGTGTAGATGCCATTGTATAATGATGTTTTTATCATGTAGAGTTTTTAGACCAGATATTCTAGGACCTACTAGTCATGATTGGCTCCCCTAAGCAATCCGATTGCAAATGAAAAGAAATTAAATAATAATATTTATAAAAGGAATTTCAACTCAATGTCACATATATTCATTGTAGTCTCGTGAAGGAATAACAGTTCTTTTTCTACGCATGCAACATTTTGTTTATGAAATATTTGTAGTTCACATGTCTGACTGTATTTGGTATACTTTGGCCTCTACACACTAAATCAGATTGGTTACCGCCCCATTTTACTGTATCGCATATATACTTTGGAAATCATTAAAACGAGGAACCAATTTAAAAATGAAAGAGCGTGTACTGGCGCAATATTTTAAATATTAATTTTAGAGTTTTGGTATGTGTTGATGCATTTAGAATAAGTCAGCGTCTCTGTATATTTGTTTGTCTCTCTCTCTCTCTCTCTCTCTCTCTCTCTCTCTCTCTCTCTCTCTCTCTCTCTCTCTCTCTCTCTCTCTTTCATTTACCCCACCCATCGAAACGTAAACAATAACATGACGTCAGCGTAAGTTAGCAACGTTGCGTTGTCAGGTCAGTAGCCATTTTGTAATGACTATAAGAAAACACGTTTTTCAACGCTCTATCAAAATTAATTTCTTTCACTATGGATAATCATTTTCGATATCAAATGGAGGTGTATTATAGAAGGTAAATATGACATCTTTCATTCATGAAATAATTGTTTTTGTAGCAGTTTTCAATACATTGATTCTTTGTAAAATAAAATTCAAAACCTATTCTAGTGAAAATTAGATGGGTGGGATAAGATCACTAAAACATAACATTTCCTTATTTTTGTAATTTACTTGCTCTGGTTTTGAATATTTGTGAAGGAGACACTATATTGTTTATTTTTTATAAATTACTTGTAGATGACATTGTATAATAATTTGATGTAGACTTCTAATGCACAATGATTTGAGACTGTAAGAACCAACTGCACTTTAGCTGACTAAAAAATATAAAGATAAAACCTTACACCAGGGTCTTTCAAACTATTTGAAAGAGCCTGCTTACACTCTCCAAGTAACATAATAGATCTACTCTAATAATCATGATTGGATTACCTGATTGATACCTCGTTAGTCGTTAGAATTTCCGGGATTTTCGCCAGACATGTTTGAGTTTAGCCGACATCCTAAAATGTTTTGCTCCAACAGTCGCAGTTGAGATTTCCCATCAAAGACTTTTGAAAGTCGCTCCTTTGCATCTGTTCGATTTAGAGAGTTAAGCCAGCAGCAACCTATATCCAGAAAGTTAAGTCAGCTGCAACCGATATCCAGAGAATTAAGCCGGCTGCAACCGATATCCCGATCTGGCTTCGAGTCACACTATATGACAAGTCCTGGCTACTCCGTCTAACTTCACGCACATCCAATTTCAACCAAACCTCACAGGAATATTCCTTTGGTCGACTATGTACAAACAATTTCAAAGATCAATTCAGAAATTTGATTGCTGTGTCATCAGAAATGGAGGGGACGGTGGGGGAATGCACCAACTTTAAAATTCTTCTCCTCTGAATCAAAGATAATGTGGTAGAAATGTTTCTTGGATGATCCACTTAAAATAATATTCAAGCTAAATTGATTTGTTGAAAATCATGTGGGCCAGGCAGCATCACAAAAGGGGCAAAATGACAAATATTTCAATTTCCATTATTTTGAAAGTACTTGGCTGATTCAAAAATAATTTAGCAGAAATATTCCTCTTCATAACTTGTTCAAGCCAGATTGATATTGAGGCGGCATAAGAAAAGGGGTTAAATGAACTTTTAGCTTCAAACATTTCCACCTAAACCACTTGACCAATATCAACAATACTTCACAGGACTGTTGCTTTAGTGGTTTTCTTTCATAATTGTTCACAGATTTTAAGATGCCTTATTACAATTTTTTTTTACTAGTCCTAGAGCAGTTTCATTTCCACTCTTGATAACATTTTCACAGATATTAGCAGTTGCACTTTTGCTTCAATACCATCACTTTTAAAAGTGAACGACTAAGGGCCATCCTGGCCCTCTTGTTTACAGAAATGAAGAATTGCCAAAAAAGCAAAGCCTTCAGGCTACAAGGTTGTCTGTATCTTTCTTATAGACAAACAAACTGTTCTTAAGTATATGTTTTTTCTAATTATTTACAAAGTATGATATAAAATAAAATCACAAAAGCAAATATTAGGTCAATGAAGTAGTTATTATCAAAGACAATTATTTTTTTCTATACCACCAAAATTTAGGTTTTTTGGCTAAATCGCCCAAGTTTTATGCCTTCGAAAAGGAAAAAATAAGAAAAACATCACACATTTGGTTTCACTGTGTCAAAATGTTCAAAGAGATGATCAAACTTTAGATTTATGCACTATTTTCATACATTTTAGGCAACCAGTATCATCATTTTCAACCAGTATGACTGTAAATTCAAACATTTTTACAGACGACACAAAATTGACCTGTCATTTTCATGGACTCTGAAGCTCCTTTAGACACTTTCTTTGCCCTCAGAGATCTGGTTTGTGTGTACATTTACAGAGAATGATATAAAATGAAAGCAAAATAGCAAATATTAGGACAATCAGACAATTATTTTCAAAGAAATTTCAAATTTCCTATGCAACTCAAACCTAGGTTTCGCGACTTGAGTCCGGCAAGTTTTCTGCGCTCGCGCATCATACAGGTCTTCAAGACAAAAAAAAGCATAAACTCATAACATTTTTAGGTTTTACTGTGCCCCATGTTTAAAGAAATGACTCAGCTTCATGTTTATGCCTGTTTCAGGCAATTAACCAATCAAAGACAATTCTAAATAGCTGGATAAACATCATTTTTTGTTGAAAAATGTCAAAAAGGCTATTACCTAATGGCTGGATACATCCATGAGCCTAAATTACACTCCAGGCACCCAGTTTCATCATTTTTCATGCAATTTGACTGAATCCCACCCCATCAAGTACCCTAGATTGTTTCAATATGTGCAGCTGACACAAACTTGACTTTTGATATATATTCCACTCAAAAGCTCTTTAGGTTACAATACACCAAAAAAGAAAATAAGAAAAACATCACATATTTTAAGTTTTACTGTGTCAAATGTTCATAAAAATTATCAAACTTAATATGAATGCTTTATTCTCAGACTTTTTAGGCAAACATTATAATCATTTTCAACCAGTTTGACTGGATCCAAACACTTTTGCAGATGACCTTTTATTTTTGGCTTCTAAAAACCCCAGAAAGGCATAACATTTTGGTTTTACTGCCTGTTTTGGGCCATTAAACAATCAAAGAAAAGTTTAAATAGCTTGAAAAACATCATTTTTTTATGGAAAAATGTAAATGTGGCTATTACCTGATGGCTGAATACCAACATGAGCCTAAATTCCACTCCAGGCACCCAGTTTCATAATTTTTCAAGCAATTTGACTGTGTTTCAACCCATTAATTTACAGAGTATGATATAAATGAAAGCAAAGTAGCAAACATCAGGACAAATTTAGGCAATTATTTTCAAAGAAATTTCTATTTTCCTATGCCACTCAAACCTAGGTTTTGTGGTTTTAGTCCGGCAAGTTTTCTGCGTTCGCGCAAGATACAGGTCTCCAAGAGAAAAAACTCAGAAACATGTAACATTTTTAGGTTTTACTATGTCACATGTTTAAAGAAATGACCAAACTTCATGTTTATGCTTGTTTTGGGCCATTAAACAATCAAAGAAAAGTTTAAATAGCTTGAAAAACATCATTTTGTTATATGGAAAAATGTAAAAGTGGCTATTACCTGATGGCTGAATACCAACATGAGCCTAAATTCCTCTTCAGGCACCCAGTTTCATAAATTTTTAAAGCAATTTGACTGTGTCTCACCTCATAAATTTACAGAGCATGCCACCCAAACTTAGGTTTTGCGGCTTGAGTCCGGCAAATTTTCTGCATTCGCGCAAGATACAGGTCTCCGAGAGAAAAAAAACAGAAACACATATTAAACAGTTTTAGGTTTTACTGTGTCATATGTTTAAAGAAATGACTAAACTTCATGTCTATGCCTGTTTTGGGCCATTAAACAATCAAAGAAAAGTTTAAATAGCTGGAAAAACATAATTTGTTCATGGAAAAATATATAATTGGCTATATTACCTAATGACTGAATACCGAAATGAGCCTAAATTCCACTCCATGCTGAATCGGCCAAGTTTCATGCTTTCGTACAAAACATAACTATAGGTCTTCGCAAAGCAAAAATAAGAAAAGCATCACATACTCTAGGTTTTTCTGTGTCATGTGTCAAATGTTCATAGAAATGATCAAACTTAATATACGTATGCATTATTCTTAGATTGTTTAGGCAACCTGTATTATCATTTTCAACCAGTTTGACTGGATGCAAACACTTTTGCGGATGACACAAAATTGACCTATCATTTTTTGGCCTCTGAAGCTCTTTTGGACATTTTCTTTGCCCTCAGAAATCTGTTGTTTGTGTAAATGTACAGAGTTTGATATAAATGAAAGCAAAGTAGCAAATATAAGGACAATTAGGCATTAATTTCAAAGAAATGTCTATTTTCCAATGCCACCCAAACCTAGGTTTTGCGGCTTGAGTCCGGCAAGTTTTCTGCGTTCGCGCAAGATACAGGTCTCCAAGACAAAAAAAAAACAGAAACACATAACATTTTTAGGTTTTACTATGTCACATGTTTAAAGAAATGACCAAACTTCATGTTTATGCCTGTTTTGGGCCATTAAACAATTAAAGAAAATTTTGAATAGCTTGAAAAACATCATTTTGTTATGGAAAAATGGAAAAGTGGCTATTACCTGATGGCTGAATACCGACATGAGCCTAAATTCCTTTCCAGGCACCCAGTTTCATCATTTATTAAGCAATATGACAGTGTCCCACCCCATAAATTTACAGAGTATGTCATAAATGAAAGCAAAGTAGCAAATATCAGGACAATAAGGCAATTATCTTCAAAGAAATTCCTATTTTCCTATGCCACCAAAACCTAGGTTTTGCGGCTTGAGTCGGGCAAGTTTTCTGCGTTCCCGCAAGATACAGCTTCTCCAAGAGAAAAAAACCAGAAACACAACATTTTTAGGTTATACTATGTTACATGTTTAAAGAAATGATCAAACTTCATGTTTATGCCTGTTTTGGGCCATTAAACAATCAAAGAAAAGTTTAAATAGCTGGAAAAACATCATTTTGTTATGGAAAAGTGGCTATTCCCTGATGGCTGAATACCGACATGAGCATAAATTCCTCTCCAGGCACCCCGCATGCAGTTTCATAATTGTTCAAGCAATATGACAGTGTCCCACCCCATAAATTTACGGAGTATGTCATAAATGAAAGCAAAGTAGCAAATATCAGAACAATAAGGCAATTATCTTCAAAGAAATTCCTATTTTCCTATGCCACCCAAACCTAGGTTTTGTGGCTTGAGTCGGGCAAGTTTTCTGCGTTCCCGCAAGATACAGGTTCTCCTAGAGAAAAAACCAGAAACACATAACATTTTTAGGTTATACTATTTCATATGTTTAAAGAAATGACCAAACTTCATGTCTATGCCTGTTTTGGGCCATTAAATAATCAAAGAAAAGTTTAAATAGCTGGAAAATGAAAGCAAAATATCCGGACAATAAGGCAATTATCTTCAAAGAAATTTGTATTTTCCTATCTCACCCAAACCTAGGTTTTGCGGCTTGAGTCCGGCAAGTTTTCTGCATTCGCGCAAGATACAGGTCTCCGAAAGAAAAAAAACAGAAACACATAACATTTTTAGGTTTTACTGTGTCATATGTTTAAAGAAATGACCAATCTTCATGTTTATGCCTCTTTTGGGCCATTAAACAATCAAAGAAAACTTTAAATAATTTGTTTATGGAAAAATATATAATTGGCTATATTACCTAATGACTGAATACCGACATGAGCCTAAATTCCACGCCATGCACCCAGTTTCATCATTTTTCAAGCAATTTGACTGTGTTTCACCCCATAAAGCAACCTAGAATGCTTCAATATTTGCAGCTGACACAAAATTGACTTGTAACATTTTAAATTCCATCTTTGTTTCCACGTAAATCGACCAGTTTTCAGTCCTCATTTGTCACACTTTCTAAGCATTTCTCATACATGTATCATTGAAGAGAGAACTTTACCTCTAACCTTTAAAACAATCCAAAGAAAATGGGGGGGTCATGCATTATGCAAAAAAGAATTCACCAGGCAAATATGCTTAAGTACTGTCATTTTGGATCAAATCGGGCCCGGACAAAACCGGTGTTTAGCATTCCTTTACTTTCACTTTTAAACAGGGTCAAAATACTAAAAGCAATCAAATCAATCAATTCCAGTGCATCCTATACAAATTTACAATGATTTTAAACTCAATGTCATATATTCAATGTATTCTGGTGATGGTATACACTCATTTCTAGGCAAACAAAGGTTTTTTTAGGGACTATTTGGGTGTAGATCAGCATGTCAGTGAATGTATTTGTCGTAATTTGACCTTTAACAAATCACCATGTGTGTTAGTTAGAACATTAACCTCCATCAAAAATGAGGTCACTTGATTAAATTTTGGAAAACTTGTAAACACCTTGACAGTCCACATATTTTAAATATTATTTTAAGTAGCTTAAATACCAAGATTGTCCAAGTGTTCTTTTGCAATTTTCCATTTGGTTTGGGATCTCAATTCATCAAATTAGCTTGTTATCAATGAGAAAGTTCTCTGAAGATTTTTGATGGAGAAATCTCGTCACTGGACTTAAGTTGATTTCGGCAAATCATTTAAATAGTTGTATTTTTATTTTTTCAGACAAATACAACAAAGACAATACAGACCGGACAGACACCATGACTTGACAGAAAACAGACAATACGGACGGGACAGTTTCTTTTTCAGGTCCAGGAGTCAATACAGAGATTCCAGCCACAGCTATCACCACAGACAAGAAGAAAGAAGGAGGGATCATGATTATAGGAGGAGAGATGAGGATAGAAGAAGGAAGAGAAGTGCTAGCCGAGATGATGGTGGAGAAAGGAGAAAGAGGCCGAGGTTGCATGCTTCTCCTGAACCAGTCAGTGATGTTGTCACAGAAACTGAGATTGCCACAGTTCCTGTTTTATATTACCCTGAACTGTGGTCTACACAGTAAGTAATGTTTTGTACTGTTAAAGTAAAGCCATAGGAAAACTGTCATTAAGAATTGGGAAACCAGGCAAGACTCAGTCTGTATGGCTGTAAAGTTCAATCAGGATCTTTCTTGTTTGCATCCTTATATATTCAAACATCACTTTTCAAAAAGGGGTCTTGATACATATGCAAAGTCTCACAAGAGATTTTAATGTCTGCCTACAATTAAAAGACATATATACATATATATATATAAAAGTATTAAGGCCATCGGCAACAACAATTTCAGTCTGTAAAATTAGCAGTAGTTCTATTGTTCCCTATCTAGCCAGTTACTTTTTTGCCAATGTAATTTTACCTTTTATTATATATAACATAACCAAACATTTAGGATTATCAGACTAGTGAATTTTAAAAAGAGTGCAATAAAACCATACATTTAAATTCTACCAAATACTGTTATTTGCAATACTTTTATATATATATTGCAGTAGTCAAAAACATACATAATGTCTAATTTATATATATTTAACTTGATATTATTTATAGTGTCTTTTGTTAGTCACTATTAGTGTAGTATTGACATACTGCTTGAATTGTTTGTTTATTTCTATAGCTATATATGTACCATTCAAGTATCATCTTTCTTTCTGTGTTCTTTGTTCACTTCTATGGTGCTTCTGTTCCATCTTTAAAGTATATACATTGTATGTCTTTTCTGTCAGATCTGGATCCATGATGTATCTAAATGTTTCTTTGTACAATGTTAATGTTTTTTGTGTTCACTTTTTCTGTACTGTTCCTTCTGTTCTGTGTCCACATTTAGCATGACAGCCCAAGATTATGAACAACTTGAGAAGTGGGAGTTGGAGTCTGAAGACTTAAAGAATGATCTTGTTAAAGGTGTCCTATCATATTCTAGCTATTTTCTATATGGTGTCCTAGATTTCTTCTGATGTGCTTTTAGTATTCTCTTCTGAAATGGTGAAGTGAGAAAAATCTGAATTAATAATAACTTCAAGGAGTAAATAGGAAAAACATAAAAACTGCCCCAAAGAAAGGAGAACTTGCTAATGCAGATTTATTAGTGAAAGGGCAGAATCACAATATACTGATCATGATTACTTTTTAGTGGTTTCAACTGGGTTATCAGTCGCCCAAATTGGCTGATTTAAATGATTATGTGATTGTTGCATTATGAAGTGAAACTATTTGAATCTTAACCAAAGGTAAATATATCTTCAAGATGTTAGTTGCTCTGTCTCTGTCTCTGAGACACAAGTGTCTGAGTCCTACACCCAACCCTATCATTTTTTATTTATGTTCTCTTCTTGATGATCTCCTACACAGATGTTAAACTTCAAATTATTTATTTCTAATCTATCGTTTTTGTTATAATTATTGTTTTCAGAGATCCAATCCAGACCAAATTCTTCCAGAAAAAGATCTTGTACAGTGGCCTCAACCTCATCCTCTTTTCAAGAACCACCATCACCAAATAGGCAGAAAATGTTTTTCAATCCACACCATGCTGACTTTAATCAGCTGTATTCTTTTTCCCGTTCTAGGGAAGGTAGTTATCATTAATTGATCATATTATTATTTTTAAAACCCTTTCCTTGCTAGTCTCATATTGTTTTGTCTATAGATTTTAATAGCAATTTAGCATTTATTTAACTTAAGAAATCTGTTATTTTGATGCATTAGATGACTTTTGAAAACATTGTGGCAAAAGGAGGAATAACTCATAATGATTGATGTTTTTTCCTTTTGCAGTAATGTTTTCAATATACTGTGTGTGTAAATAAATATATAAATTAAGAGTTTTTCATATTTTCCCCTTAATGTTTGCAAAGTAGTCTGCTACAAAGTTATCAGATGTGGGAAGAGTTATTTACTTAAGAAAAAAGTGAAGATATTTTGAATTGTGTAGATTAAGATCAATTTACATACTATCTGTTCATTAATCACCAGCCTTTCTAGGAGAGGAGATAACGAAATTCACAATTTTGTCTGTTACATTAAGGTCTTAGACTCATTTAAGTGATATTACATTGCAGAAAAAAGAGAAAGTACTAAACATTTAGTAATTTCTCCTTTTCCCATAATGTATACTCAACTCTGTTGCAAATTTATACATTTAAAACATACTTTTCTCATCAGAGATTGCTTTCAATGCAGGTGACTGCAAAGAATATAAGGCTTAACAAGGAAACTAACCCATTAGTCATTTGCCACCAAGTTAAGCCTCTGTAGCCTTTGCATATGCACAGTGTGATCAACATTTGCACTTTTCACCATTTACTCAAACTTTGGGAATGTATGAGATTATCTTGATATACACTCTAAAAATGTGTCTTAGGGTCTTTTTAATTTATGTTTTGTACATGAATAAAGAGTATGAAAGACTGGCAGGGAAATGGTGACACAATTAATGTTAACACTTTCCCAAACACGGAATGTCTGTAGGAGACAACTTAAAGAATTCAAGGCAAATTTATTGAAAATCTTCATAAATGAAGATAAAGTTATTGATTAAAGTTAAACACATTGTATAACAAAAGGAGAAATTGCTCATGATGAGTAAGTTCTCATTGTGCTACAATGTCTTCAAAAGTTGTATATTGCAGATGCTTTAAATGTGTCTGCTTTTGGGAAATGGTGGGTAATTACGTGTACTCTTTCCATAGTAATGACAACACTTTTTAAAAAAAATCTCCTCTGAAACTGATTTCAAGATACTTTGCTTTTATGTGCATGAACGGGTCATCTTTTCTCACCGTTTTCTTAGTTTTTTTCAACTTCCAACAGTTGGCACATGTTTGCTTGTATTGCTTTGTTTACAAAAATGCTCAAACCAATGACACATTACTAGGGAAAGAGTATAATCGTTAAGGTAATCAATGCTATGCTCTCAGTATTCTTGAATGATCTATCTATGCTCAACACTTTCTGATAATCTACAATTTGTCTTGGCTGCAGTTAGAATATATTACTTTTAGCTCAAAGTGGTTTTGAAGAGATGTTGTGATTAAGCATGGTCGTGCCTTGTCTTCCATTCAGAACTAGTTAGAAACTCTTAGTCTCTTTATATGCTATTTCAATGGAATGTTGCATAAATGCCCCTTTGATAATCTATAAAGACTTCTCAAGCCATCTTAATTAGTAACACAAAACTGTTTTCAATAATAAGTAGAGGATTCGAATTTGTTACATTATTTCATGCATGTAAATCTCTTTCATCCTTCATTGCTTGTATGCATTGTTAAAAAATAAGCAAATGTTGTTAGATTAGAATGCACGATTTTGCAGACTAACCTCTATCTAAATTGTGGGCTCATTTAGTTTTAAAGTTATGCATAACTTACATTGATATGCAGTTACCTTTTCCTACATGCAGGCTTATTGTGCCGCATCTGCAGCGGCAGTCTTTTGAAAACATTGTGGCTAAAGGAGGAATTGCTCATAATCAGCAATTTCTCAGTTTGCCACAATGTTTTTGCCACTTCATCAATCATACTTTTATTTATAGATTGTTTCATATTTTTGTATAATCAATCGACTTTGCAGATGTGTTGTATACATGTGCGAACAGTTGCATAGAACAGGATAAAGGTTTAAAAAAAAGTAAACTTGTTTTAAGCTAGAAGTCATTTGCTTTGCATAGTTGCAGGTTTGTCTACATTTGTCAATGCTTAGCTTTGTAATAATTAAGACAATTAAACGATGAAACAGCATGCAATTGGAAAAACTGTTTTGATCTAAGATTAAAGTTTTAGTTTGGTAAGTGTAAACTGGAGGGTTAAAAGTTCAATTAAAACGGTTTCTCCAATTGCACGACTGTGTTGTAGCAATAGTAATGAAATAAATATAAAACACTATAATAATTAACTTTGTTTTTATTTTAAAACCCCCATTCATATCCTGTTGATGAGACTAACTCATGTCAGTCAAGTGGTTGTTAGTTCAATCCCTGCTGCAATGTTGACACATATTCATCGATAGCTACATATTGAATGCTAGTTAACTAGTGGACGTAAATAAATTGGAAAAATTTACGATAAAAACTACCAACAAGAAATAAACGACTCGGTGCACTATCCGAAGTCTCTCAAGAAAGGATCACATCACCTTGTTGTATAAATACCCTGAAAGTCCCCGTCAAACAATTATGACTGAATGTCAAATGCACGCATATATGTGCTTGATTGATTACTTGGTGTTTTACGCCGCTTTCAACAATCTGTCAGTCATATCACGGTGTTTACTGGGTGGGCTACCAGTAATAGTTGTCCGTTTATCCTCTCACCAGCTAGTCAGTCGTAATGCTAAATCTGAGAGCCAAGGAAGTTAGCCATTACGACCATTTTAAAGTATTTGGAATGACCCGGCTGGGGATTGAAACCGCGACTTGCCTCACTGAGGCGGTCAATGAAATTGGAAGACTATACGGTAAAAACTACCAACGAAAAGGAAACAAATCAAAGCACTATCCGGAGTTTCCCAAGAAAGGATCACATCACCTTGTCGTACAAACACCCTGAAAGTCCCTGCCAAACTAGTATGAGTGAATGTCTACTGCACACATAATGTGCTCGATTGATTACCTGGTGTTTTACTCCACTTTCAACAATGTGTAAGTCATATCACGGTGTTTACTGGGTAAGCTACCAGTAATAGTGGTCCGTTGATCATCACACCAGCTAGTCAATCATAATGCTAAACCCGTAGCTAAGGAGGGCAGCCAGTACGACCATTTTAAAGTATTTGGAATGACTCGGCTGGGTATCGAAACCGCGACTTGCCACACTCAGGTGGTCAATGAAAATTGGAAGACTATACGGTAAAATTTACCAACAAAACACAAACGAATCGATGCACTATCCGGAGTTTCCAAAGAAAGGATCACATCACATTGTCGTACAAACACCCTGATAGTCTCCGTCGAACGATTATGACTGAATGTCGACTGCACACATAATGTGCTTGAATGTAGCAGTTATATCATGGCATTTTCTAGTTAGGTTACCAGCTGGTCAGATGTAATGCTAACCCCCGGTAAACCTGAGCGCCAAGGATGGCAGCCATTACTAACATTTTTGAAGTCTTTGGTATGACACGGCTGTAGAATGAACCCGCTACCTCCCGCATTTGAGGCGGACACTCTACCTCTACACCACCAAGGCAGTTTGCACATACATGCAATTTGATGGCTAATGCAATTAAATTCAGAACCCCCAAATGACGGTTTTCGTGTGGCGTGCTAAATTCTGGTTTACATTTCAACTGAAGGAAAACACTTACAAAATCTCCTCCTTAACACGATTTTTGAAATAATTTTGTAGAAATGTTCCTTGTTTTGAAGACTTAAAGCGATGTTGATTGGTAGCAAAATATTGCTGCCAACGGACGGGCCATTTTGCCATAGATCTATATGTCTATAAGGGAAAACTTTATAAATCTTCATCTCCGAAAGTATGCAGCCAATTTTCTAATACTTTTGCAGAAATGTTCTTTGTTTGACCCTCTATCAGATTCTTTCAAGTCATGTTGGTGGTTGATAAAACATGGCCGCAAGGAGGGGCGGAGGTGTTAGCCTTATAAGGGTGTAGTGGAAACCTTAAAAGAAACTCTCCAGATATGTTTGGCTGATTTTCAAATAATTTCGTATAAATGTTCCTTGGGTGAACCTCTTTGAGATTCATTCAAGCCATGTTGATGGGTGGACAAACATGGCCACCAGTGAGCGGGTCTGTTTTACCTTATATGTTTATAGTGATCTTTTTTATTGACTGATGGCATTGTAGTGATACTGGGCCTCTTGTATATGCTTTTTGGCAGTGATGTGTTACTGGCCCTCTCATGTCCTCTTGTTTAGTTAAGCCATAACTTTGGCAGATTCACTTCAAAGTTACAATACTTATACCCTGTCTCACTCCTTCGCCGCCCAACCGTGTCTCTCTCGTGAACACCACCCCGTCGTGTCTCTCGCTAACCCAACACCAGTCGTTCCTCCCATTTAAACGTAACCATAACATGACGTCAGCGTAAGCTAGCAACGTTACGTTGCCAGGTCAGTAGCCATTTTGTAATGACTATTAGAAAACACGTTTTTCAAAGCTCTATCAAAATTGTATTTGTTCACTATGGATAATCATTTCCGATATCAAATGGAGGTGTATAATAGAAGGTAATTATGGTATCTTTCATTCATGAGAACATTATTTATATAACAGTTTTCAATTAATTGATTCTTTGTAAAATAAAAATAAAAACCTATTCTAGCGAAAATTAGATGGGTGGGGTAAGGTCACTCAAACATAACATTTCATTATTTTTTTAATAAATCGATCTGGGTTTGAATATTCATTTTTATGAATGAGATAATATTGTTTATTTCTTGAACAATTACACATTTGTAGACTAGATTCAGGTCTACTAGATATTCTAGGTAAACACACTAGACTCCTAATGTACAAGCTTTTGGATTTTCGTGATTTAATAAAACTGTAGGGACAATTGCAACTAGGCCAACACAAAAATCAACAGATAAAACCCTACACTCTCCATTGCAAGTAATATATATAGACCTACAGTACTGTGCATGACTAGCTCCCCTAACCATTTCGATTGCAAAAATGAAATAATTAAACAATATATATAAAAGGTTGTTCAACTTATTGGCACATATTCATTGTAGTCTCGTGAAGAAATACACTTCATTTCTACAGATGCAAAGTTTTGGGGAATATTATATGTATTTATACACACTGAATGAGATTGGTTACCGCCCTTACTGTATATATATATATAGTATGTAAAACGAGGAACCAGTTTAAGATAATAAACAAGAGGGCCATGATGGCCCTATATCGCTCACCTGATTTAATAGAACTTCAATAGTTTTCAAAGTTTTTACTTTTTTTAGGCCAATACTTTTGGACAAGAAGATTTTTAAAGTTTTAACAATGCACATATAAGGAAAACAAGCTCCGCCCCCTGGTGGCCATGTTTTTCAACGGATCAAAAATATTTAAACAGTCTTGGTAAATGGTGCCCCAAGGAACATTTGTGCAAAATAATTTTTAAATCGGGCCAGTACTTTTGGACAAGAAGATTTTTAAAGTTTTAACAATGCACATATAAGGAAAACAAGCTCCGCCCCCTGGCTTCCATGTTTTTCAACGGATTGGAAATATTTGTACAATCTTGGTAAAGGGTGCCCCAAGGAACATTTGTGCAAAATAATTTTTAAATCGGGCCAGTTCTTTTGGACAAGAAGATTTTTAAAGTTTTAACAATGCACATATAAGGAAAACTAGCTCCGCCCCCTGGCGGCCATGCTTTTCAACAGATCGGAAATATTTGAACAATCTTGGTTAAGGGTGCCCTAAGGAACATTTGTGCAAAATAATTTTCAAATTGGGCCATTACTTTTAGACGAGAAGATTTTTAAAGTTTTAACAATGCACATATAAGGAAAACAAGCTCCGTCCCCTGGCGGCCATGTTTTTCAACGGATCAAAAATATTTGAACAATCTTGGTAAAGGGTGCACCAAGGAACATTTGTGCAAAATTATTTTCAAATCGGCCCAGTACTTTTGGACAAGTAGATTTTTCAAAGTTTTAACAATGCACATATAAGGAAAACAGGCTCCGCCCCCTGGCGGCCATGTTTTTTAATGGATTGGAAATATTTGAACAATCTTGGTAAAGAGTGTCCCAAGGAACATTTGTGCAAAATAATTTTCAAATCGGGCCAGTACTTTTGGACAAGAAGATTTTTAAAGTTTTAACAATGCACATATAAGGAAAATAAGCTCCGCCCCCTGGCGGCCATGTTTTTCAACGGATCGGAAATATTTGAACAATCTTGGTAGAGGGTACGCCAAGGAACATTTGTGCAAAATAATTTTTAAATTGGGCCAGTACTTTTGGACAAGAAGATTTTTTAAGATTTGGCAATTTTCCCCTTTTCTGATGCCGCAGCAACCAAAGTTCTACTTGGAATTAATTTCTTTGAACAACTTTGAAAGAAGATTACCTAAGGACCATTCCTGTGAAGTTATTTTGAAATCTGTTCATTGGTTTAGTAGGAGAAGTCATTTGTAGGAAATTGTTAACAGACGCCGACGACGACGACGACGACGACGGACGCCGGACGGTGAGTGATCACAAAAGCTCACCTTGCACTTCGTGCTTAGGTGAGCTAAAAAAGCATACAGTTTACTGGCGTAATAATTCAAATATTCAATACTAATTTAGAACATGAGTCAGCGTATTGTGATATTTTCTGTGAACAACTATTAAAACATACTCGTCTTAAAGTATATGTTATCTTTCATTCGTGAAATAATTATTTATCTAACAGTTTTCAATTCATTGATTCTCTGTGAAATAAAATTCAAAACCTATTCTAGCGAAAATGAGATGGGTGGGGTAAGTTCACTGAAACATAAAATGTCATTATATTTGTAAATAACTAGCTCTGTTTTTAAATATTTATAAAGGAGACACTATTGTTTATTTTTTTTGTAAAGTACGTGTAGATGCCATTGTATAATGATGTTTTTACCATGTAGAGTTTTTAGACCAGATATTCTAGGACCTACTATTCATGATTGGCTCCCCTAAGCAATCCGATTGCAAATGAAAAGAAATTAAATAATAATATTTATAAAAGGAATTTCAACTCAATGTCACATATATTCATTGTAGTCTCGTGAAGGAATAACAATTCTTTTTCTACGCATGCAACATTTTGTTTATGAAATATTTGTAGTTCAGCATGTCTGACTGTATTTGGTATACTTTGGCCTCTACACACTAAATCAGATTGGTTACCGCCCCATTTTACTGTATCGCATACTTTGGAAATCATTAAAACGAGGAACCAATTTAAAAATTAAAGAGCGTGTACAGTTTACTGGCGCAATATTTTAAATATTAATTTTAGAGTTTTGGTATGTGTTGATGCATTTAGAATAAGTCAGCGTCTCTGTATATTTGTTTGTCTCTCTCTCTCTCTCTCTCTCTCTCTCTCTCTCTCTCTCTCTCTCTCTCTATATATATCTCTCTCTCTCTCTCATTTACCCCACCCATCGAAACGTAAACAATAACATGACGTCAGCGTAAGTTAGCAACGTTGCGTTGTCAGGTCAGTAGCCATTTTGTAATGACTATAAGAAAACACGTTTTTCAACGCTCTATCAAAATTAATTTCTTTACCTTGGTTTACCTTGGTTGTGAGATCTACTTAGGCTATTGCCTCTCTGATCCGTCTTGATTGTTGTTTTGCTTCCCGCTTTCACTATGGATAATCATTTTCGATATCAAATGGAGGTGTATTATAGAAGGTAAATATGACATCTTTCATTCATGAACTAATTGTTTTTGTAGCAGTTTTCAATACATTGATTCTTTGTAAAATAAAATTCAAAACCTATTCTAGTGAAAATTAGATGGGTGGGATAAGATCACTAAAACATAACATTTCCTTATTTTTGTAATTTACTCGCTCTGGTTTTGAATATTTGTGAAGGAGACACTATTGTTTATTTTTTATAAATTACTTGTAGATGACATTGTATAATAATTTGATGTAGACTTCTAATGCACAATGATTTGAGACTGTAAGAACCAACTGCACTTTAGCTGACTAAAAAATATAAAGATAAAACCTTACACCAGGGTCTTTCAAACTATTTGAAAGACCCTGCTTACACTCTCCAAGTAACATAATAGATCTACTCTAATAATCATGATTGGATTACCTGATTGATACCTCGTTAGTCATTAGAATTTCCGGGATTTTAGCCAGACATGTTTGAGTTTAGCCGACATCCTAAAATGTTTTGCTCCAACAGTCGCAGTTGAGATTTCCCATCAAAGACTTTTGAAAGTCGCTCCTTTGCATCTGTTCGATTTAGAGAGTTAAGCCAGCAGCAACCTATATCCAGAAAGTTAAGTCAGCTGCAACCGATATCCAGAGAATTAAGCCGGCTGCAACCGATATCCCGATCTGGCTTCGAGTCGCACTATATGACAAGTCAAGTCAAGAATAACATTTCAAGACAATATTTTACCACATATATCATAATTATGTTCAAGCTTGTCTGTACAGAAAATTCAGGCAAGCCAATATTAAAATGTACAGACAATGTGTTTGCACATTTATAATGCCTGTTGTTTAAGCTTTAGGATGACCAGAATATCCTGAATGATGTTCTTTCAGCTGGTTAGTACAGTCGTAGTACTTAATAAACAATATAGCTGTTTGAGACGGTTGATACAGCCGGCCGGTTAATATAGCCAGAGTTCAGGCTGGTTAATAGGGCCAAAGTTCCGGCTAGTTAATACAGCTGGAGTTCTGGCTACTCCGTCTAACTTCACGCACATCCAATTTCAACCAAACCTCACAGGAATGTTCCTTTGGTCGACTATGTACAAACAATTTCAAAGATCAATTCAGAAATTTGATTGCTGTGTCATCAGAAATGGAGGGGACGGTGGGGGAATGCACCAACTTTAAAATTCTTCTCCTCTGAATCAAAGATAATGTGGTAGAAATGTTTCTTGGATGATCCACTTAAAATAATATTCAAGCTAAATTGATTTGTTGAAAATCATGTGGGCCAGGCAGCATCACAAAAGGGGCAAAATGACAAATATTTCAATTTCCATTATTTTGAAAGTACTTGGCTGATTCAAAAATAATTTAGCAGAAATATTCCTCTTCATAACTTGTTCAAGCCAGATTGATATTGAGGCGGCATAAGAAAAGGGGTTAAATGAACTTTTAGCTTCAAACATTTCCACCTAAACCACTTGACCAATATCAACTATACTTCACAGGACTGTTGCTTTAGTGGTTTTCTTTCATAATTGTTCACAGATTTTAAGATGCCTTATTACAAAAAAAAATTACTGGTCCTAGAGCAGTTTCATTTCCACTCTTGATAACATTTTCACAGATATTAGCAGTTGCACTTTTGCTTCAATACCTTTTAGATTTATGCACTATTTTCATACATTTTAGGCAACCAGTATGACTGTAAATTCAAACATTTTTACAGACGACACAAAATTGACCTGTCATTTTCATGGACTCTGAAGTTCCTTTAGACACTTTCTTTGCCCTCAGAGATCTGGTTTGTGTGTAAATTTACAGAGAATGATATAAAATGAAAGAAAAATAGCAAATATTAGGACAATCAGACAATTATTTTCAAAGAAATTTTAAATTTCCTATGCAACTCAAACCTAGGTTTCGCGACTTGAGTCCGGCAAGTTTTCTGCGCTCGCACATCATACAGGTCTTCAAGACAAAAAAATGCATAAACACATAACATTTTTAGGTTTTACTGTGCCCCATGCTTAAAGAAATGACTCAACTTCATGTTTATGCCTGTTTCAGGCAATTAACCAATCAAAGAAAATTCTAAATAGCTGGATAAACATCATTTTTTGTTGAAAAATGTCAAAAAGGCTATTACCTAATGGCTGGATACATCTATGAGCCTAAATTACACTCCAGGCACCCAGTTTCATCATTTTTCAAGCAATTTGACTGAATCCCACCCCATCAAGTACCCTAGATTGTTTCAATATGTGCAGCTGACACAAACTTGACTTTTAATATATATTCCACTCAAAAGCTCTTTAGGTTACAATACACCAAAAAAGAAAATAAGAAAAACATCACATATTTTAAGTTTTACTGTGTCAAATGTTCATAAAAATTATCAAACTTAATATGAATGCTTTATTCTCAGACTTTTTAGGCAAACATTATAATCATTTTCAACCAGTTTGACTGGATCCAAACACTTTTGCAGATGACCTTTTATTTTTGGCCTCTAAAAACCCCAGAAACGCATAACATTTTTTGGTTTTACTGCCTGTTTTGGGCCATTAAACAATCAAAGAAAAGTTTAAATAGCTTTAAAAACATCATTTTTTTATGGAAAAATGTAAATGTGGCTATTACCTGATGGCTGAATACCAACATGAGCCTAAATTCCACTCCAGGCACCCAGTTTCATAATTTTTCAAGCAATTTGACTGTGTTTCAACCCATTAATTTACAGAGTATGATATAAATGAAAGCAAAGTAGCAAATATCAGGACAAATTTAGGCAATTATTTTCAAAGAAATTTCTATTTTCCTATGCCACTCAAACCTAGGTTTTGTGGTTTTAGTCCGGCAAGTATTCTGCGTTCGCGCAAGATACAGGTCTCCAAGAGAAAAAACTCAGAAACATGTAACATTTTTAGGTTTTACTATATCACATGTTTAAAGAAATGACCAAACTTCATGTTTATGCTTGTTTTGGGCCATTAAACAATCAAAGAAAAGTTTAAATAGCTTGAAAAACATCATTTTGTTATATGGAAAATGTAAAAGTGGCTATTACCTGATGGCTGAATACCAACATGAGCCTAAATTCCTCTTCAGGCACCCAGTTTCATAATTTTTTAAAGCAATTTGACTGTGTCTCACCTCATAAATGTACAGAGTATGTTATAAATGAAAGCAAAGTAGCAGATATCAGGACAATAAGGCAATTATCTTCAAAAAAAATTCTATTTTCCTATGCCACCCAAACTTAGGTTTTGCGGCTTGAGTGCGGCAAATTTTCTGCATTCGCGCAAGATACAAGTCTCCGAGAGAAAAAAAACAGAAACACATAACAGTTTTAGGTTTTACTGTGTCATATGTTTAAAGAAATGACCAAACTTCATCTCTATGCCTGTTTTGGGCCATTAAACAATCAAAGAAAAGTTTAAATAGCTGGAAAAACATAATTTGTTCATGGAAAAATATATAATTGGCTATATTACCTAATGACTGAATACTGAAATGAGCCTAAATTCCACTCCATGCTGAATCGGCCAAGTTTCATGCTTTCGTACAAAACATAACTATAGGTCTTCGCAAAGCAAAAATAAGAAAAGCATCACATACTCTAGGTTTTTCTGTGTCATGTGTCAAATGTTCATAGAAATGATCAAACTTAATATACGTATGCATTATTCTTAGATTGTTTAGGCAACCTGTATTATCATTTTCAACCAGTTTGACTGGATCCAAACACTTTTGCAGACGACACAAAATTGACCTATCATTTTTTGGCCTCTGAAGCTCTTTTGGACATTTTCTTTGCCTTCAGAGATCTGTTGTTTGTGTAAATGTACAGAGTTTGATATAAATGAAAGCAAAGTAGCAAATATAAGGACAATTAGGCATTAATTTAAAAAAAATGTCTATTTTCAAATGCCACCCAAACCTAGGTTTTGCGGCTTGAGTCCGGCAAGTTTTCTGCGTTCGCGCAAGATACAGGTCTCCAAGACAAAAAAAACCAGAAACACATAACATTTTTAGGTTTTACTATGTCACATGTTTAAAGAAATGACCAAACTTCATGTTTATGCCTGTTTTGGGCCATTAAACAATCAAAGAAAAGTTTAAATAGCTTGAAAAACATCATTTTGTTATGGAAAAATGGAAAAGTGGCTATTACCTGATGGCTGAATACCGACATGAGCCTAAATTCCTTTCCAGGCACCCAGTTTCATCATTTTTAAGCAATATGACAGTGTCCCACCCCATAAATTTACAGAGTATGTCATAAATGAAAGCAAAGTAGCAAATATCAGGACAATAAGGCAATTATCTTCAAAGAAATTCCTATTTTCCTATGCCACCAAAACCTAGGTTTTGCGGCTTGAGTCGGGCAAGTTTTCTGCGTTCCCGCAAGATACAGGTTCTCCAAGAGAAAAAACCAGAAACACATAACATTTTTAGGATATATACTATTTCACATGTTTAAAGAAATGACCAAACTTCATGTCTATGCCTGTTTTGGGCCATTAAACAATCAAAGAAAAGTTTAAATAGCTGGAAAAACATAATTTGTAAATGGAAAAATGTAAAAGTGGCTATTCCCTGATGGCTGAATACCGACATGACCATAAATTCATCTCCAGGCACCCTGCATGCAGTTTTATCATTTGTCAAGCAATTTTACTGTGTCCCAACCCATAAATTTACAGACTATGTTATAAATGAAAGCAAAGTAGCAAATATCCGGACAATAAGGCAATTAATCTTCAAAGAAATTTGTATTTTCCTATCTCACCCAAACCTAGGTTTTGCGGCTTGAGTCCGGCAAGTTTTCTGCATTCGCGCAAGATACAGGTCTCCGAAAGAAAAAAAACAGAAACACATAACATTTTTAGGTTTTACTGTGTCATATGTTTAAAGAAATGACCAATCTTCATGTTTATGCCTGTTTTGGGCCATTAAACAATCAAAGAAAACTTTAAATAATTTGTTTATGGAAAAATATATAATTGGCTATATTACCTAATGACTGAATACCGACATGAGCCTAAATTCCACGCCATGCACCCAGTTTCATCATTTTTCAAGCAATTTGACTGTGTTCCACCCCATAAAGCAACCTAGAATGCTTCAATATTTGCAGCTGACACAAAATTGACTTGTAACATTTTAAATTCCATCTTTGTTTCCACGTAAATCGACCAGTTTTCAGTCCTCAATTGTCACACTTTCTAAGCATTTCTCATACATGTATCATTGAAGAGAGAACTTTACCTCTAACCTTTAAAATAATTCAAAGAAAATGGGGGGTCATGGATTATGCAAGAAAGAATTCACCAGGCAAATATGCTTACTGTCATTTTGGATCAAATCGGGCCCGGACAAAACCGGTGTTTAGCATTCTCTACTTTCACTTTTAAACAGGGTCAAAATACTAAAAGTAATCAAATCAATCAATTCCAGTGCATCCTATACAAATTTACAATGATTTTAAACTCAATGTCATATATTCAATGTATTCTGGTGATGGTATACACTCATTTCTACGCAAACAAAGGTTTTTTTAGGGACTATTTGGGTGTAGATCAGCATGTCAGTGGATGTATTTGTCGTAATTTGACCTTTAACAAATCACCATGTGTGTTAGTTAGAACATTAACCTCCATCAAAAATGAGGTCACTTGACTCAATTTTGGAAAACTTGTAAACACCTTGACAGTCCACATATTTTAAATATTATTTTTAGTAGCTTAAATACCAAGATTGTCCAAGTGTTCTTTTGCAATTTTCCATTTGGTTTGGGATCTCAATTCATTAAATTAGCTTGTTATCAATGAGAAAGTTCTCTGAAGGTTTTTGATGGAGAAATCTCGTCACTGGACTTAAGTTGATCTCGGCAAATCATTTAAATAGTTGTATTTTTATTTTTTCAGACAAATACAACAAAGACAATACAGACCGGACAGACACCATGACTTGACAGAAAACAGACAATACGGACGGGACAGTTTCTTTTTCAGGTCCAGCAGTCAATACAGAGATTCCAGCCACAGCTATCACCACAGACAAGAAGAAAGAAGGAGGGATCATGATTATAGGAGGAGAGATGAGGATAGAAGAAGGAAGAGAAGTGCTAGCCGAGATGATGGTGGAGAAAGGAGAAATCTGAGGCCGAGGTTGCATGCTTCTCCTGAACCAGTCAGTGATGTTGTCACAGAAACTGAGATTGCCACAGTTCCTGTTTTATATTACCCTGAACTGTGGTCTACACAGTAAGTAATGTTTTGTACTGTTAAAGTAAAGCCATAGGAAAACTGTCATTAAGAATTGGGAAACCAGGCAAGACTCAGTCTGTATGGCTGTAAAGTTCAATCAGGTTCTTCCTTGTTTGCATCCTTATATTCAAACATCACTTTTCAAAAAGGGGTCTTGATACATATGCAAAGTCTCACAAGAGATTTTAATGTCTGCCTACAATTAAAAGACATATATATACATATATATATAAAAGTATTAAGGCCATCGGCAACAACAATTTCAGTCTGTAAAATTATCAGTAGTTCTATTGTTCCCTATCTAGCCAGTTACTTTTTTGCCAATGTAATTTTACCTTTTATTATATATAACATAACCAAACATTTAGGATTATCAGACTAGTGAATTTTAAAAAGAGTGCAATAAAACCATACATTTAAATTCTACCAAATACTGTTATTTGCAATACTTTTATATATATATTGCAGTAGTCAAAAACATACATAATGTCTAATTTATATATATTTAACTTGATATTATTTATAGTGTCTTTTGTTAGTCACTATTAGTGTAGTATTGACATACTGCTTGAATTGTTTGTTTATTTCTATAGCTATATATGTACCATTCAAGTATCATCTTTCTTTCTGTGTTCTTTGTTCACTTCTATGGTGCTTCTGTTCCATCTTTAAAGTATATACATTGTATGTCTTTTCTGTCAGATCTGGATCCATGATGTATCTAAATGTTTCTTTGTACAATGTTAATGTTTTTTGTGTTCACTTTTTCTGTACTGTTCCTTCTGTTCTGTGTCCACATTTAGCATGACAGCCCAAGATTATGAACAACTTGAGAAGTGGGAGTTGGAGTCTGAAGACTTAAAGAATGATCTTGTTAAAGGTGTCCTATCATATTCTAGCTATTTTCTATATGGTGTCCTAGATTTCTTCTGATGTGCTTTTAGTATTCTCTTCTGAAATGGTGAAGTGAGAGAAATCTGAATTAATAATAACTTCAAGGAGTAAACAGGAAAAACATAAAAACTGCCCCAAAGAAAGGAGAACTTGCTAATGCAGATTTATTAGTGAAAGGGCGGAATCACAATATACTGATCATGATTACTTTTTAGTGGTTTCAACTGGGTGATCAGTCGCCCAAATTGGCTGATTTAAATGATTATGTGATTGTTGCATTATGAAGTGAAACTATTTGAATCTTAACCAAAGGTAAATATATCTTCAAGATGTTAGTTGCTCTGTCTCTGTCTCTGAGACACAAGTGTCTGATACCTACACCCAACCCTATCATTTCTTATTTATTTTCCCTTCTTGATGATCTCCTACACAGATGTTAAACTTCAAATTATTTATTTCTAATCTATCGTTTTTGTTATAATTATTGTTTTCAGAGATCCAATCCAGACCAAATTCTTCCAGAAAAAGATATTGTACAGTGGCCTCAACCTCATCCTCTTTTCAAGAACCACCATCACCAAAAAGGCAGAAAATGTTTTTCAATCCACACCATGCTGACTTTAATCAGCTGTATTCTTTTTCCCGTTCTAGGGAAGGTAGTTATCATTAATTGATCATATTATTATTTTTAAAACCATTTCCTTGCTAGTCTCATATTGTTTTCTCCATAGATTTTAAAAGCAATTTAGCATTTATTTAACTTAAGAAATTTGTTATTTAACCCTTTCTCACATGCAGACATATTTTGATGCATTAGATGACTTTTGAAAACATTGTGGCAAAAGGAGGAATAACTCATAATGATTGATGTTTTTTCCTTTTGCAGTACTTTAATGTTTTCAATATACTGTGTGTGTAAATAAATATATAAATTAAGTGAAGATATTTTGAATTGTGTAGATTAAGATCAATTTACATACTATCTGTTCATTAATCACCAGCCTTTCTAGGAGAGGAGATAACGAAATTCACAATTTTGTCTGTTACAATAAGGTCTTAGACTCATTAAAGTGATATTACATTGCAGAAAAAAGAGAAAGTACTAAACATTAAGTAATTTCTCCTTTTCCCATAATGTATACTCAACTCTGTTGCAAATTTATACATTTAAAACATATTTTTCTCATCAGAGATTGCTTTCAATGCAGGTGACTGCAAAGAATATAAGGCTTAACAAGGAAACTAACCCATTAGTCATTTGCCACCAAGTTAAGCCTCTGTAGTCTTTGCATATGCACAGTGTGATCAACATTTGCACTTTTCACCATTTACTCAAACTTTGGGAATGTATGAGATTATCTTGATATACACTCTAAAAATGTGTCTTAGGGTCTTTTTAATTTATGTTTTGTACATGAATAAAGAGTATGAAAGACTGGCAGGGAAATGGTGACACAATTAATGTTAACACTTTCCCAAACACGGAATGTCTGTAGGAGACAACTTAAAGAATTCAAGGCAAATTTATTGAAAATCTTCATAAATGAAGATAAAGTTATTGATTAAAGTTAAAAACATTGTATAACAAAAGGAGAAATTGCTCATGATGAGTAAGTTCTCATTGTGCTACAATGTCTTCAAAAGATGTCTATTGCAGATGCTTTAAATGTGTCTGCTTTTGGGAAATGGTGGGTAATTACGTGTACTCTTTCCATAGTAATGACAACACTTTTTTAAAAAAATCTCCTCTGAAACTGATTTCAAGATACTTTGCTTTTATGTGCATGAACGGGTCATCTTTTCTCACCGTTTTCTTAGTTTTTTTCAACTTCCAACAGTTGGCACATGTTTGCTTGTATTGCTTTGTTTACAAAAATGCTCAAACCAATGACACATTACTAGGGAAAGAGTAAAATCGTTAAGGTAATCAATGCTATGCTCTCAGTATTCTTGAATGATCTATCTATGCTCAACACTTTCTGATAATCTACAATTTATCTTGGCTGCAGTTAGAATATATTACTTTTAGCTCAAAGTGGTTTTGAAGAGATGTTGTGATTAAGCATGGTCATGCCTTGTCTTCCATTCAGAACTAGTTAGAAACTCTTAGTCTCTTTATATGCTATTTCAATGAAATGTTGCATAAATGCCCCTTTGATAATCTATAAAGACTTCTCAAGCCATCTTAATTAGTAACACAAAACTGTTTTAAATAATAAGTAGAGGATTCGAATTTGTTACATTATTTCATGCATGTAAATCTCTTTCATCCTTCATTGCTTGTATGCATTGTTAAAAAATAAGCAAATGTTGTTAGATTAGAATGCACGATTTTGCAGACTAACCTCTATCTAAATTGTGGGCTCATTTAGTTTTAAAGTTATGCATAACTCACATTGATATGCAGTTACCTTTTCCTACATGCAGGCTTATTGTGCCGCATCTGCAGCGGCAGTCTTTTGAAAACATTGTGGCTAAAGGAGGAATTGCTCATTATCAGCAATTTCTCAGTTTGCCACAATGTTTTTGCCACTTCATCAATCATACTTTTATTTATAGATTGTTTCATATTTTTGTATAATCAATCGACTTTGCGGATGTGTTGTATACATGTGCGAACAGTTGCATAGAACAGGATAAAGGTTTAAAAAGTAAACTTGTTTAAGCTAGAAGTCATTTGCTTTGCATAGTTGCAGGTTTGTCTACATTTGTCAATGCTTAGCTTTGTAATAATTAAGACAATTAAAGGATGAAACAGCATGCAATTGGAAAAACTGTTTTGATCTAAGATTAAAGTTTTAGTTTGGTAAGTGTAAACTGGAGGGTTAAAAGTTCAATTAAAACGGTTTCTCCAATTGCACGACTGTGTTGTAGCAATAGTAATGAAATAAATATAAAACACTATAATAATTAACTTTGTTTTTATTTTAAAACCCCCATTCATATCCTGTTGATGAGACTAACTCATGTCAGTAAAAAAGTGGTTGTTAGTTCAATCCCTGCTGCAATGTTGACACATATTCATCGATAGCTACATATTGAATGCTAGTTAACTAGTGGACGTAAATAAATTGGAGAAATTTACGATAAAAACTACCAACAAGAAATAAACGACTCGGTGCACTATCCGAAGTCTCTCAAGAAAGGATCACATCACCTGGTTGTATAAATACCCTGAAAGTCCCCGTCAAACAATTATGACTGAATGTCAAATGCACGCATATATGTGCTTGATTGATTGCTTGGTGTTTTACGCCGCTTTCAACAATGTGTCAGTCATATCACGGTGTTTACTGGGCGGGCTACCAGTAATAGTTGTCCGTTTATCCTCTCACCAGCTAGTCAGTCGTAATGCTAAATCTGACAGCCAAGGAAGTTAGCCATTACGACCATTTTAAAGTATTTGGAATGACCCGGCCGGGGATTGAAACCGCGACTTGCCTCACTGAGGCGGTCAATGAAATTGGAAGACTATACGGTAAAAACTACCAACGAAAAGGAAACAAATCAAAGCACTATCCGGAGTTTCCCAAGAAAGGATCACATCACCTTGTCGTACAAACACCCTGAAAGTCCCTGTCAAACTATTATGACTGAATGTCTACTGCACACATAATGTGCTCGATTGATTACCCGGTGTTTTACTCCACTTTCAACAATGTGTAAGTCATATCACGGTGTTTACTGGGTAAGCTACCAGTAATAGTGGTCCGTTGATCATCACACCAGCTAGTCAATCATAATGCTAAACCCGTAGCTAAAGAGGGCAGCCATTACGACCATTTTAAAGTATTTGGAATGACTCGGCCGGGGATCGAAACCGCGACTTGCCACACACAGGTGGTCAATGAAATTGGAAGACTATACGGTAACATTTACCAACAAAACACAAACGAATCGATGCACTATCCGGAGTTTCCAAAGAAAGGATCACATCACATTGTCGTACAAACACCCTGATAGTCTCCGTCGAACGATTATGACTGAATGTCGACTGCACACATAATGTGCTTGAATGTAGCAGTTATATCATGGCATTTTCTAGTTAGGTTACCAGCTGGTCAGATGTAATGCTAACCCCCGGTAAACCTGAGCGCCAAGGATGGCAGCCATTACTAACATTTTTGAAGTCTTTGGTATGACACGGCTGTAGAATGAACCCGCTACCTCCCGCATCTGAGGCGGACACTCTACCTCTACACCACCAAGGCAGTTTGCACATACATGCAATTTGATGGCTAATGCAATTAAATTCAGAACCCCCAAATGACGGTTTTCGTGTGGCGTGCTAAATTCTGGTTTACATTTCAACTGAAGGAAAACACTTACAAAATCTCCTCCTTAACCCGATTTTTGAAATAATTTTGTAGAAATGTTCCTGGTTTTGAAGACTTAAAGCGATGTTGATTGGTAGCAAAATATTGCTGCCAACGGACGGGCCATTTTGCCACAGATCTATATGTCTATAAGGGAAAACTTTATAAATCTTCATCTCCGAAAGTATGCAGTTAATTTTCTAATACTTTTGCAGAAATGTTCTTTGTTTGACCCTCTATCAGATTCTTTCAAGTCATGTTGGTGGTTGATAAAACATGGCCGCAAGGAGGGGCGGAGGTGTTAGCCTTATAAGGGTGTAGTGGAAACCTTAAAAGAAACTCTCCAGATATGTTTGGCTGATTTTCAAATAATTTCGTATAAATGTTCCTTGGGTGAACCTCTTTGAGATTCATTCAAGCCATGTTGATGGGTGGACAAACATGGCCACCAGTGAGCGGGTCTGTTTTACCTTATATCTTTATAGTGATCTTTTTTTTTGACTGATGGCATTGTAGTGATACTGGGCCTCTTGTATTTGCTTTTTGGCAGTGATGTGTTACTGGCCCTCTCATGTCCTCTTGTTTAGTTAAGCCATAACTTTGGCAGATTCACTTCAAAGTTACAATACTTATACCCGGTCTCACTCAATGTTTTTTCCTTTTGCAGTACTTTAATGTTTTCAATATACTGTGTGTGTAAATAAATATATAAATTAAGTGAAGATATTTTGAATTGTGTAGATTAAGATCAATTTACATACTATCTGTTCATTAATCACCAGCCTTTCTAGGAGAGGAGATAACGAAATTCACAATTTTGTCTGTTACAATAAGGTCTTAGACTCATTAAAGTGATATTACATTGCAGAAAAAAGAGAAAGTACTAAACATTAAGTAATTTCTCCTTTTCCCATAATGTATACTCAACTCTGTTGCAAATTTATACATTTAAAACATATTTTTCTCATCAGAGATTGCTTTCAATGCAGGTGACTGCAAAGAATATAAGGCTTAACAAGGAAACTAACCCATTAGTCATTTGCCACCAAGTTAAGCCTCTGTAGTCTTTGCATATGCACAGTGTGATCAACATTTGCACTTTTCACCATTTACTCAAACTTTGGGAATGTATGAGATTATCTTGATATACACTCTAAAAATGTGTCTTAGGGTCTTTTTAATTTATGTTTTGTACATGAATAAAGAGTATGAAAGACTGGCAGGGAAATGGTGACACAATTAATGTTAACACTTTCCCAAACACGGAATGTCTGTAGGAGACAACTTAAAGAATTCAAGGCAAATTTATTGAAAATCTTCATAAATGAAGATAAAGTTATTGATTAAAGTTAAAAACATTGTATAACAAAAGGAGAAATTGCTCATGATGAGTAAGTTCTCATTGTGCTACAATGTCTTCAAAAGATGTCTATTACAGATGCTTTAAATGTGTCTGCTTTTGGGAAATGGTGGGTAATTACGTGTACTCTTTCTATAGTAATGACAACACTTTTTTAAAAAAATCTCCTCTGAAACTGATTTCAAGATACTTTGCTTTTATGTGCATGAACGGGTCATCTTTTCTCACCGTTTTCTTAGTTTTTTTCAACTTCCAACAGTTGGCACATGTTTGCTTGTATTGCTTTGTTTACAAAAATGCTCAAACCAATGACACATTACTAGGGAAAGAGTAAAATCGTTAAGGTAATCAATGCTATGCTCTCAGTATTCTTGAATGATCTATCTATGCTCAACACTTTCTGATAATCTACAATTTATCTTGGCTGCAGTTAGAATATATTACTTTTAGCTCAAAGTGGTTTTGAAGAGATGTTGTGATTAAGCATGGTCATGCCTTGTCTTCCATTCAGAACTAGTTAGAAACTCTTAGTCTCTTTATATGCTATTTCAATGAAATGTTGCATAAATGCCCCTTTGATAATCTATAAAGACTTCTCAAGCCATCTTAATTAGTAACACAAAACTGTTTTAAATAATAAGTAGAGGATTCGAATTTGTTACATTATTTCATGCATGTAAATCTCTTTCATCCTTCATTGCTTGTATGCATTGTTAAAAAATAAGCAAATGTTGTTAGATTAGAATGCACGATTTTGCAGACTAACCTCTATCTAAATTGTGGGCTCATTTAGTTTTAAAGTTATGCATAACTCACATTGATATGCAGTTACCTTTTCCTACATGCAGGCTTATTGTGCCGCATCTGCAGCGGCAGTCTTTTGAAAACATTGTGGCTAAAGGAGGAATTGCTCATTATCAGCAATTTCTCAGTTTGCCACAATGTTTTTGCCACTTCATCAATCATACTTTTATTTATAGATTGTTTCATATTTTTGTATAATCAATCGACTTTGCGGATGTGTTGTATACATGTGCGAACAGTTGCATAGAACAGGATAAAGGTTTAAAAAGTAAACTTGTTTAAGCTAGAAGTCATTTGCTTTGCATAGTTGCAGGTTTGTCTACATTTGTCAATGCTTAGCTTTGTAATAATTAAGACAATTAAAGGATGAAACAGCATGCAATTGGAAAAACTGTTTTGATCTAAGATTAAAGTTTTAGTTTGGTAAGTGTAAACTGGAGGGTTAAAAGTTCAATTAAAACGGTTTCTCCAATTGCACGACTGTGTTGTAGCAATAGTAATGAAATAAATATAAAACACTATAATAATTAACTTTGTTTTTATTTTAAAACCCCCATTCATATCCTGTTGATGAGACTAACTCATGTCAGTAAAAAAGTGGTTGTTAGTTCAATCCCTGCTGCAATGTTGACACATATTCATCGATAGCTACATATTGAATGCTAGTTAACTAGTGGACGTAAATAAATTGGAAAAATTTACGATAAAAACTACCAACAAGAAATAAACGACTCGGTGCACTATCCGAAGTCTCTCAAGAAAGGATCACATCACCTGGTTGTATAAATACCCTGAAAGTCCCCGTCAAACAATTATGACTGAATGTCAAATGCACGCATATATGTGCTTGATTGATTGCTTGGTGTTTTACGCCGCTTTCAACAATGTGTCAGTCATATCACGGTGTTTACTGGGCGGGCTACCAGTAATAGTTGTCCGTTTATCCTCTCACCAGCTAGTCAGTCGTAATGCTAAATCTGACAGCCAAGGAAGTTAGCCATTACGACCATTTTAAAGTATTTGGAATGACCCGGCCGGGGATTGAAACCGCGACTTGCCTCACTGAGGCGGTCAATGAAATTGGAAGACTATACGGTAAAAACTACCAACGAAAAGGAAACAAATCAAAGCACTATCCGGAGTTTCCCAAGAAAGGATCACATCACCTTGTCGTACAAACACCCTGAAAGTCCCTGTCAAACTATTATGACTGAATGTCTACTGCACACATAATGTGCTCGATTGATTACCCGGTGTTTTACTCCACTTTCAACAATGTGTAAGTCATATCACGGTGTTTACTGGGTAAGCTACCAGTAATAGTGGTCCGTTGATCATCACACCAGCTAGTCAATCATAATGCTAAACCCGTAGCTAAAGAGGGCAGCCATTACGACCATTTTAAAGTATTTGGAATGACTCGGCCGGGGATCGAAACCGCGACTTGCCACACACAGGTGGTCAATGAAATTGGAAGACTATACGGTAACATTTACCAACAAAACACAAACGAATCGATGCACTATCCGGAGTTTCCAAAGAAAGGATCACATCACATTGTCGTACAAACACCCTGATAGTCTCCGTCGAACGATTATGACTGAATGTCGACTGCACACATAATGTGCTTGAATGTAGCAGTTATATCATGGCATTTTCTAGTTAGGTTACCAGCTGGTCAGATGTAATGCTAACCCCCGGTAAACCTGAGCGCCAAGGATGGCAGCCATTACTAACATTTTTGAAGTCTTTGGTATGACACGGCTGTAGAATGAACCCGCTACCTCCCGCATCTGAGGCGGACACTCTACCTCTACACCACCAAGGCAGTTTGCACATACATGCAATTTGATGGCTAATGCAATTAAATTCAGAACCCCCAAATGACGGTTTTCGTGTGGCGTGCTAAATTCTGGTTTACATTTCAACTGAAGGAAAACACTTACAAAATCTCCTCCTTAACCCGATTTTTGAAATAATTTTGTAGAAATGTTCCTGGTTTTGAAGACTTAAAGCGATGTTGATTGGTAGCAAAATATTGCTGCCAACGGACGGGCCATTTTGCCACAGATCTATATGTCTATAAGGGAAAACTTTATAAATCTTCATCTCCGAAAGTATGCAGTTAATTTTCTAATACTTTTGCAGAAATGTTCTTTGTTTGACCCTCTATCAGATTCTTTCAAGTCATGTTGGTGGTTGATAAAACATGGCCGCAAGGAGGGGCGGAGGTGTTAGCCTTATAAGGGTGTAGTGGAAACCTTAAAAGAAACTCTCCAGATATGTTTGGCTGATTTTCAAATAATTTCGTATAAATGTTCCTTGGGTGAACCTCTTTGAGATTCATTCAAGCCATGTTGATGGGTGGACAAACATGGCCACCAGTGAGCGGGTCTGTTTTACCTTATATCTTTATAGTGATCTTTTTTTTTGACTGATGGCATTGTAGTGATACTGGGCCTCTTGTATTTGCTTTTTGGCAGTGATGTGTTACTGGCCCTCTCATGTCCTCTTGTTTAGTTAAGCCATAACTTTGGCAGATTCACTTCAAAGTTACAATACTTATACCCGGTCTCACTCAATGTTTTTTCCTTTTGCAGTACTTTAATGTTTTCAATATACTGTGTGTAAATAAATATATAAATTAAGTGAAGATATTTTGAATTGTGTAGATTAAGATCAATTTACATACTATCTGTTCATTAATCACCAGCCTTTCTAGGAGAGGAGATAACGAAATTCACAATTTTGTCTGTTACAATAAGGTCTTAGACTCATTAAAGTGATATTACATTGCAGAAAAAAGAGAAAGTACTAAACATTAAGTAATTTCTCCTTTTCCCATAATGTATACTCAACTCTGTTGCAAATTTATACATTTAAAACATATTTTTCTCATCAGAGATTGCTTTCAATGCAGGTGACTGCAAAGAATATAAGGCTTAACAAGGAAACTAACCCATTAGTCATTTGCCACCAAGTTAAGCCTCTGTAGTCTTTGCATATGCACAGTGTGATCAACATTTGCACTTTTCACCATTTACTCAAACTTTGGGAATGTATGAGATTATCTTGATATACACTCTAAAAATGTGTCTTAGGGTCTTTTTAATTTATGTTTTGTACATGAATAAAGAGTATGAAAGACTGGCAGGGAAATGGTGACACAATTAATGTTAACACTTTCCCAAACACGGAATGTCTGTAGGAGACAACTTAAAGAATTCAAGGCAAATTTATTGAAAATCTTCATAAATGAAGATAAAGTTATTGATTAAAGTTAAAAACATTGTATAACAAAAGGAGAAATTGCTCATGATGAGTAAGTTCTCATTGTGCTACAATGTCTTCAAAAGATGTCTATTGCAGATGCTTTAAATGTGTCTGCTTTTGGGAAATGGTGGGTAATTACGTGTACTCTTTCTATAGTAATGACAACACTTTTTTAAAAAAATCTCCTCTGAAACTGATTTCAAGATACTTTGCTTTTATGTGCATGAACGGGTCATCTTTTCTCACCGTTTTCTTAGTTTTTTTCAACTTCCAACAGTTGGCACATGTTTGCTTGTATTGCTTTGTTTACAAAAATGCTCAAACCAATGACACATTACTAGGGAAAGAGTAAAATCGTTAAGGTAATCAATGCTATGCTCTCAGTATTCTTGAATGATCTATCTATGCTCAACACTTTCTGATAATCTACAATTTATCTTGGCTGCAGTTAGAATATATTACTTTTAGCTCAAAGTGGTTTTGAAGAGATGTTGTGATTAAGCATGGTCATGCCTTGTCTTCCATTCAGAACTAGTTAGAAACTCTTAGTCTCTTTATATGCTATTTCAATGAAATGTTGCATAAATGCCCCTTTGATAATCTATAAAGACTTCTCAAGCCATCTTAATTAGTAACACAAAACTGTTTTAAATAATAAGTAGAGGATTCGAATTTGTTACATTATTTCATGCATGTAAATCTCTTTCATCCTTCATTGCTTGTATGCATTGTTAAAAAATAAGCAAATGTTGTTAGATTAGAATGCACGATTTTGCAGACTAACCTCTATCTAAATTGTGGGCTCATTTAGTTTTAAAGTTATGCATAACTCACATTGATATGCAGTTACCTTTTCCTACATGCAGGCTTATTGTGCCGCATCTGCAGCGGCAGTCTTTTGAAAACATTGTGGCTAAAGGAGGAATTGCTCATTATCAGCAATTTCTCAGTTTGCCACAATGTTTTTGCCACTTCATCAATCATACTTTTATTTATAGATTGTTTCATATTTTTGTATAATCAATCGACTTTGCGGATGTGTTGTATACATGTGCGAACAGTTGCATAGAACAGGATAAAGGTTTAAAAAGTAAACTTGTTTAAGCTAGAAGTCATTTGCTTTGCATAGTTGCAGGTTTGTCTACATTTGTCAATGCTTAGCTTTGTAATAATTAAGACAATTAAAGGATGAAACAGCATGCAATTGGAAAAACTGTTTTGATCTAAGATTAAAGTTTTAGTTTGGTAAGTGTAAACTGGAGGGTTAAAAGTTCAATTAAAACGGTTTCTCCAATTGCACGACTGTGTTGTAGCAATAGTAATGAAATAAATATAAAACACTATAATAATTAACTTTGTTTTTATTTTAAAACCCCCATTCATATCCTGTTGATGAGACTAACTCATGTCAGTAAAAAAGTGGTTGTTAGTTCAATCCCTGCTGCAATGTTGACACATATTCATCGATAGCTACATATTGAATGCTAGTTAACTAGTGGACGTAAATAAATTGGAAAAATTTACGATAAAAACTACCAACAAGAAATAAACGACTCGGTGCACTATCCGAAGTCTCTCAAGAAAGGATCACATCACCTGGTTGTATAAATACCCTGAAAGTCCCCGTCAAACAATTATGACTGAATGTCAAATGCACGCATATATGTGCTTGATTGATTGCTTGGTGTTTTACGCCGCTTTCAACAATGTGTCAGTCATATCACGGTGTTTACTGGGCGGGCTACCAGTAATAGTTGTCCGTTTATCCTCTCACCAGCTAGTCAGTCGTAATGCTAAATCTGACAGCCAAGGAAGTTAGCCATTACGACCATTTTAAAGTATTTGGAATGACCCGGCCGGGGATTGAAACCGCGACTTGCCTCACTGAGGCGGTCAATGAAATTGGAAGACTATACGGTAAAAACTACCAACGAAAAGGAAACAAATCAAAGCACTATCCGGAGTTTCCCAAGAAAGGATCACATCACCTTGTCGTACAAACACCCTGAAAGTCCCTGTCAAACTATTATGACTGAATGTCTACTGCACACATAATGTGCTCGATTGATTACCCGGTGTTTTACTCCACTTTCAACAATGTGTAAGTCATATCACGGTGTTTACTGGGTAAGCTACCAGTAATAGTGGTCCGTTGATCATCACACCAGCTAGTCAATCATAATGCTAAACCCGTAGCTAAAGAGGGCAGCCATTACGACCATTTTAAAGTATTTGGAATGACTCGGCCGGGGATCGAAACCGCGACTTGCCACACACAGGTGGTCAATGAAATTGGAAGACTATACGGTAACATTTACCAACAAAACACAAACGAATCGATGCACTATCCGGAGTTTCCAAAGAAAGGATCACATCACATTGTCGTACAAACACCCTGATAGTCTCCGTCGAACGATTATGACTGAATGTCGACTGCACACATAATGTGCTTGAATGTAGCAGTTATATCATGGCATTTTCTAGTTAGGTTACCAGCTGGTCAGATGTAATGCTAACCCCCGGTAAACCTGAGCGCCAAGGATGGCAGCCATTACTAACATTTTTGAAGTCTTTGGTATGACACGGCTGTAGAATGAACCCGCTACCTCCCGCATCTGAGGCGGACACTCTACCTCTACACCACCAAGGCAGTTTGCACATACATGCAATTTGATGGCTAATGCAATTAAATTCAGAACCCCCAAATGACGGTTTTCGTGTGGCGTGCTAAATTCTGGTTTACATTTCAACTGAAGGAAAACACTTACAAAATCTCCTCCTTAACCCGATTTTTGAAATAATTTTGTAGAAATGTTCCTGGTTTTGAAGACTTAAAGCGATGTTGATTGGTAGCAAAATATTGCTGCCAACGGACGGGCCATTTTGCCACAGATCTATATGTCTATAAGGGAAAACTTTATAAATCTTCATCTCCGAAAGTATGCAGTTAATTTTCTAATACTTTTGCAGAAATGTTCTTTGTTTGACCCTCTATCAGATTCTTTCAAGTCATGTTGGTGGTTGATAAAACATGGCCGCAAGGAGGGGCGGAGGTGTTAGCCTTATAAGGGTGTAGTGGAAACCTTAAAAGAAACTCTCCAGATATGTTTGGCTGATTTTCAAATAATTTCGTATAAATGTTCCTTGGGTGAACCTCTTTGAGATTCATTCAAGCCATGTTGATGGGTGGACAAACATGGCCACCAGTGAGCGGGTCTGTTTTACCTTATATCTTTATAGTGATCTTTTTTTTTGACTGATGGCATTGTAGTGATACTGGGCCTCTTGTATTTGCTTTTTGGCAGTGATGTGTTACTGGCCCTCTCATGTCCTCATGACTATTAGAAAACACGTTTTTCAAAGCTCTATCAAAATTGTATTTGTTCACTATGGATAATCATTTCCGATATCAAATGGAGGTGTATAATAGAAGGTAATTATGGTATCTTTCATTCATGAGAACATTATTTATATAACAGTTTTCAATTAATTGATTCTTTGTAAAATAAAAATAAAAACCTATTCTAGCGAAAATTAGATGGGTGGGGTAAGGTCACTCAAACATAACATTTCATTATTTTTTTAATAAATCGATCTGGGTTTGAATATTAATTTTTATGAATGAGATAATATTGTTTATTTCTTGAACAATTACAAATTTGTAGACTAGATTCAGGTCTACCAGATATTCTAGGTAAACACACTAGACTCCTAATGTACAAGCTTTTGGATTTTCGTGATTTAATAAAACTGTAGGGACAATTGCAACTAGGCCAACACAAAAATCAACAGATAAAACCCTACAATCTCCATTGCAAGTAATATATATAGACCTACAGTACTGTGCATGACTAGCTCCCCTAACCATTTCGATTGCAAAAATGAAATAATTAAACAATATATATAAAAGGTTTTTAGAATGAGTCAGCGTATTGAGATATTTTCTGTGAACAACTATTAAAACATACTCGTCTTAAAGTATATGTTATCTTTCATTCGTGAAAGAATTATTTATCAAACAGTTTTCAATTCATTGATTCTCTGTGAAATAAAATTCAAAACCTATTCTAGCGAAAATGAGATGTGTGGGGTAAGTTCACTGAAACATAACATTTCATTATATTTGTAAATAACTAGTTCTGTTTTTAAACATTTATGAATGAGACACTGTTTATTTTTTTTTGTAAATTACGTGTATATGCCATTGTATAATGATGTTTTTATCATGTAGAGTTTTTAGACCAGATATTCTAGGACCTACGTACTATTCATGATTGGCTCCCCTAAGCATTCCGATTGCAAATGAAAAGAAATTAAATAATAATATTTATAAACTTAAGGAATTTCAACTCATTGTCACATATATTCATTGTAGTCTCGTGAAGGAATAACAGTTCTTTTTCTACGCATGCAACATTTTGTTTATGAAATATTTGTAGTTCAGCATGTCTGACTGTATTTGGTATACTTTGGCCTCTACACACTATAAATCAGATTGGTTACCGCCCCATTTTACTGTATCGCATACTTTGGTAATCATTAAAACGAGGAACCAATTTAAAAATTAAAGAGCGTGTACAGTTTACTGGCGCAATATTTTTAAATATTAATTTTAGAGTTTTGGTATGTGTTGATGCATTTAGAATAAGTCAGCGTCTCTGTATATTTGTTTGTCTCTCTCTCTCTCTCTCTCTCTCTCTCTCTCTCTCTCTCTCTCTCTCTCTCTCTCTCTCTCTCTCTCTCTCTCTCTCATTTACCCCACCCATTGAAACGTAAACAATAACATGACGTCAGCGTAAGTTAGCAACGTTGCGTTGTCAGGCCAGTAGCCATTTTGTAATGACTATAAGAAAACACGTTTTTCAACGCTCTATCAAAATTAATTTCTTTCACTATGGATAATCATTTTCGATATCAAATAGAGGTGTATTATAGAAGGTAAATATTACATCTTTCATTCATGAAATAATTGTTTTTTGTAGCAGTTTTCAATACATTGATTCTTTGTAAAATAAAATTCAAAACCTATTCTAGTGAAAATTAGATGGGTGGGATAAGATCACTAAAACATAACATTTCCTTATTTTTGTAATTTACTCGCTCAGGTTTTGAATATTTGTGAAGGAGACACTATTGTTTATTTTTTTATAAATTACTTGTAGATGACATTGTATAATAATTTGATGTAGACTTCTAATGCACAATGATTTGAGACTGTAAGAACCAACTGCACTTTAGCTGACTAAAAAATATAAAGATAAAACCTTACACTCTCCAAGTAACATAATAGATCTACTCTAATAATCATGATTGGATGCCCAAAGTATTTTTTAGTGCAAATGAAAAATAATGAAATAATATATAGTTATACCAGTTTCATTGAATATTCAATCCACCAATTACACAAATAAAATGTAAGTCGGGTGCGATCAGAAAACTGGCAAAATGACAACAATTTAAAATGTCAATTATTTTGAAAGTCCTCTTTGTACAAAATCAAGACAGGATGAAAATTTCCAGATAATTTCCAGATACTTCATAATCAAAGACGATTCAAGCTTGTCCATATAGACAGTTCAGGCTCGCCAGAATTAATACAGCCAGAGTTGTCGGAATTCCAGCTGTTCGGGCTGATTGATACCTCGTTATAATTTCCGGGATTTTCGCCAGACATGTTTGAGTTTAGCCGACATCCTAAAATGTTTTGCTCCAACAGTCGCAGTTGAGATTTCCCATCAAAGACTTTGAAAGTCGCTCCTTTGCACCTGTTCGATTTAGAGAGTTAAGCCAGCAGCAACCTATATCCAGAAAGTTAAGTCAGCTGCATCCGATATGCTGAGAATTAAGCCGGCTGCAACCGATATCCCGATCTGGCTTCGAGTCACACTATATGACAAGTCAAGTCAAGAATAACATTTCAAGACAATATTTTACCGCATATATATATCATAATTATGTTCAAGCTTGTCTGTACAGAAATTTCAGGCAAGCCATGCAATATTAAAATGTACAGACAATGTGTTTGCACATTTATAATGCCTGTTGTTTAAGTTTAGGATGACCAGAATATCCCGAATGATGTTCTTTCAGCTGGTTAGTACAGTCGTAGTACTTAATAAACAATACAGTTGTTTGAGACGGTTGACACAGCCGGCCGGTTAATATAGCCAGAGTTCAGGCTGGTTAATAGGGCCAAAGTTCCGGCTAGTTAATACAGCCGGAGTTTTGGCTTCTCCGTCTAACTTCACGCACATCCAATTTCAACCAAACCTCACAGGAATGTTCCTTTGGTCGACTATGTACAAACAATTTCAAAGATCAATTCAGAAATTTGATTGCTGTGTCATCAGAAATGGAGGGGGCGGTGGGGGAATGCACCAACTTTAAAATTCTTCTCCTCTGAATCAAAGATAATGTGGTAGAAATGTTTCTTGGATGATCCACTTAAAATAATATTCAAGCTAAATTGATTTGTTGAAAATCATGTGGGCCAGGCAGCATCACAAAAGGGGAAAAATGACAAATATTTCAAATTCCATTATTTTGAAAGTACTTGGCTGATTCAAAAATAATTTAGCAGAAATATTCCTCTTCATAACTTGTTCAAGCCAGATTGATTTGTTGAAAAATAAAACAAACACGAGGCGGCATAAGAAAAGGGGTTAAATGAACTTTTAGCTTCAAACATTTCCACCTAAACCACTTGACCAATATGAACTATACTTCACAGGACTGTTGCTTTAGTGGTTTTCTTTCATAATTGTTCACAGATTTTAAGATGCCTTATTACAATTTTTTTTTACTAGTCCTAGAGCAGTTTCATTTCCACTCTTGATAACATTTTCACAGATATTAGCAGTTGCACTTTTGCTTCAATACCATCACTATTAAAAGTGAACGACTAAGGGCCATCCTGGCCCTCTTGTTTACAGAAATGAAGAATTGCCAAAAAAAACAAAGCCTTCAGGCTACAAGGTTGTCTGTATCTTTCTTATAGACAAACAAACTGTTCTTAAGTATATGTTTTTTCTAATTATTTACAAAGTATGATATAAAATAAAATCACAAAAGCAAATATTAGGTCAATGAAGTAGTTATTATCAAAGAAAATTATTTTTTTCTATACCACCAAAATTTAGGTTTTTTGGCTAAATCGCCCAAGTTTTATGTATTCAAACATTTTTACAGACGACACAAAATTGACCTGTCATTTTCATGGACTCTGAAGCTCCTTTAGACACTTTCTTTGCCCTCAGAGATCTAGTTTGTGTGTAAATTTACAGAGAATGATATAAAATGAAAGCAAAATAGCAAATATTAGGACAATTAGACAATTATTTTCAAAGAAATTTCAAATTTCCTATGCAACTGAAACCTAGGTTTCGCGACTTCAGTACGGCAAGTTTTCTGCGTTCGCGCAAGATACAGGTCTCCAAGACAAAAAAAAACAGAAACACATAACATTTTTAGGTTTTACTATGTCACATGTTTAAAGAAATGACCAAACTTCATGTTTATGCCTGTTTTGGGCCATTAAACAATTAAAGAAAATTTTGAATAGCTTGAAAAACATCATTTTGTTATGGAAAAATGGAAAAGTGGCTATTACAGGTCCGTGAAGTTAGGTTGACGAGTGACGAACTGTGACATTTTTTTAGGTCCGTGAAGTAAGGTTGACGAGTGACGAATTGACGAGTGACGAACTGTGACATTTTTTCTAAAAACTTTATTTCTTTCTTTTAGATAATGTATCTAGACGTATTAAATGCAAATTAGGCCCAATTTCATGCTTCATGGCGATCAGTCAATCAGAAGAGCTTCGTCAACTCGTCAATTTTGTTGACGAAAATAATATTTTTCTAAAACTTGATTTCTTTCCTTTAGATAATGTATCTGGACGTATTGAATGCAAACTAGGCCCTATTTCGTGTTTCATGGCGATCAGTCTATCAGAAGAGCTTCGTCAACTCGTCAATTAAGTTGACGAAATTGACGAAAAATATATTTTTCTAAAAACTTTATTTCTTTCCTTTAGATAATGTATCAGGCCCCGATTCCACCAACGTTTACTTAACTTAAAAACTTAAATTAAGTATTTCGACTTAACTAAGTTTTTAAGTTATTTGTATTCCACCAACGTCGACTTAATTATTTTTACATAACTTAAGTAAGTATTTCACTAAGTAGGTCGTGTAAATATCCAAAAATATCTTTAGACGAAAGAAATGAAAAGAATATTTGTGACTGGTAACGCGTCCAAATTGTAACCGGAAGTCAGTTAATTTTTACGCAATAATTTGAGAACCGTTCGTGTAAAGACCTTCACCTTGTCACAGACGACAACAAACAACAATGTTGAACTCTGAATCCGTGGCCTGCTCTAGAATGGAAAAGGAAAACAAACCTAAACGAGCTAGACAAGCGAATTTTTCCATTCTAGAGGAGGTCACACTCATTTCGTCAGTAATATCGAATTACGACGGTCTGTTCGGAAGTTTTACTGGAAGTTCGAGGGGAGTGAGCGTGAAGCAGGAGGCTTGGAGGCTGGTGTTGGATGCTGTTAACGCGTAAGTTAATATTTTTCAGTCGTTCCTTCTCTTCTTGAATACATAAAGCATTCATCTTCTACGATCTATTTTCATTACTTTCTTATTTTGTTTTGAATTTGATGACAGAATCCTTCGTCAGTCATTGAAATTAATTTTACATTTCACTGGTCCGAAAGAAATAGATAAACACATTTCAGTTGACAATGGATAATTTGTCTAAAGCATCTTGGTAACATGCATATAAAAGTAAACAAGACATTGATTGGGGACTAGGTTTAATATGAATTCAATCACTTAAGTGCATTTAATCACCTTGCTTTATGCTTGGCAATGATTGTTTACACATATGTCACAATATAATTTAAATGGTTCAATAAAAACTGTTTGCTGTATAGATGTTTTTGAAAAGAATAATTTGTATTATTAAACCTCAGGCTCACATGACTTTGTAATGTTAAATTCTCATACACTCATCATGGGCAATTTCTTACTGTCTCATGCTAACTGTACGTTTTTGACCGGTTAACAGTAAACTGTTACATGGCACGCACGTTAAACTGTTGGTTATGCACATGCATGACGTCATTTCAAACAATAACGTCACCTTTTAGACGCGCGAGCAATGTAACAGTATAATGTTAACCGGTATATTCATATGTGTGTGTTACATTGTAGTAGATCTACCCATGTTCACCTCTCCTACAAAGGTAAAGAATAAATTGAATAAACATGTAGTTTTGTTCATTATAATAAAATAAATATTGCATGGCTTCCAGTGTGACAGTACATATTGTCAACAATCAGGTAAATACTGTTTATCCTCGGTTTCACCTCGGGTAACAGAATTTTCCTCATGTTGACAATATGTACTGTCACACTGGAAGCCATGCAATATTTATATACTGACTCACTGTTAATATTATTTGATGGTTAACTTAATGCAGGTAATACCGGATAATTCTAAAAAATAAAGAAGCTGTTATTGAAAAGTGTATATATGTACATAATTTACATTGTGAATAACTGCAACAAAAACAACAACAACTAGAATTGTTTTGACAAAAACATATGTCTCCCCCTCAAATATCTGTCAAAATCTCCCAAAACATTCCAACCTATAAAGCAGACAAACAAAAATTTGACCAAGTTGGACAGTACTCAATTTTTAATTACTAATGTTTTGTCTTGACCTGGTACAAAGTGGACATGATTTCAAATGGTTTACAGAAACACATATTTTTACTGCAGCTGTAACATTCAAGACTGAAGTATTCTTCAAAACAGTTAACAACTGTTGCTAAACATAAGCAATGGCAAATAAAAACTAAAATTGTTGCTTATGATAAATATCATCAATTATCATTATGATATTTCACAAACCATACCAAGTTGGCTACCTACATATCGTGGGCTTCATGCAAAACGGTTGTAACTACATCTTGTTACAAGATGTAGTTACAACCGTTTTGCATGAAGCCATCGATATGTAAAAGGTTTGAAATATTATGTACAATGTACTTGTATACATGTGCTGTAGATAAATGTTTGCTACAGGAGATTCCAATCAGTCTGATCAGATGTAAAGGGGTTGCACTGTTCCAGTCTTGGTTCTGCATACTGACTAAAGTTACATTCTAATTACAATAGTTGAGAGTTAACTTAACATTGGTTTTTTTTCTCCGACAAAACTTTATAAAGTTCACAGTTAACTTATCATGGTTTTCTCTCTTAGGTAGGCCAAGATTCTATTGTTGACAATTAACTTAGCACCGGGTTTTTTCTCTGACAATACATTATATAGTTGACAGTTAACTTTACACTTTTTTTTCTCCAAGGTAAGGTTCTATAGTTGACAATGAACACTATATAGAAGGCATGAGCAATACAGGGCCTTTTTTCCAGAAATTGGGAAAAAGCCTTAGCCTTTCATTTTTGGAAATTTAAGTGCGATTTTCGCCAAAATTGGGAAAAGGTGGAGCGACATTAAAACAACAAACAAAATCATGGACATATCATTAACAGTATTTATTCACTTCAGACTAGAGATTACAGCGGACTGCGAAAATATTTTGCAGACATGTTTGGAAATTCGCCTCGAAAGAGGAATTTAAATTATCCCATTTAATATAGCTGGAATAATTGCAGAAAATTGGGAAATTATTTCTTTATTTTGGGAAATTCGCTGTCAAAATTTGGAAAAAAGAGGGTATTTTCAATTGGGAAGACACCTTTTAAAGGTGTCACTTATATAAGGTAAAAAGGCCCTGCAATACATGATAACCCTTTCCCGAATATAGCAAATATGCAGCAGACGACTTTGAAAACCTATGTACAAAAACGTGAACAATCTTGATAAATGAAGTTTGATTATTAAAAAGAGTTGAAAACAGTGTGGCAAAAGGAGAAATTGCTCAATTTGAGCAATTTTTTCTTTTGTCATAATGTTTCCAAAAAACATCTGCTTCAGAAGCGTCAGAAAGCGTTTATATGTGGGAAAAGGAAAAAAACCAATATTCACATTTGATGCTCTGGCAGCAGACAATTAACTTTTCAAAGTTTTTTATAAATATTGTATCAGAGAATACATCAAATTTTCTTTTTCCTTAAACATTACTGTCAATTTGAACGTCTTCAAATATTGATTTCTTTGTAGTGTAGTTTACATATTTCTTGGTCAATATTGATATCTCAGTGCTGTTGCCAGAAGTCTTGTAATCTAATAACTGTTAGGAAGGATAAGTCCATTCAGCTTCAGCCATTGTAAATAATGTTTACATGAAGTAGGAAGACTATTCATATCTATGGGTTTAGCCACTTTCCACTGGCAGACGTATTCAGATACAAACTGCATCAGACGACACTTGGAAACACTGCGAAAAAAGAAGAAATTACTCATGATGAGCAATTTCTTTTATTGCCACAATGTTTTCAAATCAATTTGATTTTAATATTTTCAATTATAAATACTTTTCTATATTTATAAAGTCATCTGCTGCAGATTATTGTAGTAGTTAAGGCTTGTGGAACAGTCTCCAACTGTTTTCTCATATTTAGCTGGCTGGTATCATTAAGTTTTGGATATAAAACAAACAACAACATAACTTTGCAACATTTAAGCCATCAAGTCTTCCATCAGGTTAAAATGTAAATAACTACTTTTTTTCCCTTTAGACAATTTCAAATCTTTCTCACTTATACCAAAACTGCGGCAAACAAGTTTAAAGTTTTATAGGCAAAATATAAAAAATCTTTCAAAATGGAAGTATAATATATGAATATAGATGAAAGCGTTATTGCAAAATTGTTCATCGTGAGCAATTTCTTCTTTTGCCCCAATCTTTTCAAATGTCTTCTACTGCAGATTTGTCAAAATGTGTTTGTAAGTGGAAAAGAGTTAAAGCAGATAACTAAAATAGCATTACCAATTAGGGAAAATATTTGTTTTACCAGACTATATATCTAAGCTTACACAATGATTTTGTTATGGAAAGTAAATTTTATGACATTTGAAGTGATTTGAACAAGTACAGAAGTTTTAATCAAGTTTGTTTATCCCTTTCCTACCTTGGTTTTAGCTTTTGTTCATTAATGTAGACAAAGACTACTACAAGCCTTATCCTCCTTTAGACAACAGATCCCTACTTTGTTATGCAGCAAACAATTTTTGAAAGTATTGTGGAAAAAAGGGTATGGTTAAAAGGGCCAATTTCTCATTTTTCCACAAAATTTGTAACTCTGAGGCTTAACCCTTTCCCTCATATAGACGCTTTCTGACGTCTCTGCCACAGACGGCTTTTTGAAAACATAGTGACAAAGGAAGAAATTTCACAAAACATGCAATTTCTCCTTTTGCCACAATGTTTTCCACTTTTAGTCATAGGTTATCCATTCCATAATAGAGATTTTCTTCGTTTTGACAAACTATGTTCCAAGTCGTCTGCTACAGAATTGTTGTATGAGGGAAAGGGTTAAGAGATAGAATTTTATGAACTTAAGCCTATGTTAGCACCTCAAGGGGTTCGTTAAACTAAAAGTGTCGTATACAATATACTTAAAACTGTTTTGAAATGTTTTTGAATGTCATATATGTCGAGACGCGGGTTCTGCACGTCGCCTTGATGAGGTGAACATCTGACCCAAGTTTCATGAAAATACTTCAAACCGTCTTAGAGATATGGAGTTGACACAAAATAAAGCCTCAAACCTTTGACCTTCAAATGTGACCTTGACCTTGACCCGGTATGGTCGAGACGCGGGTTATGCATGTCGCCTTGATGAGGTGAACATGTGACCCAAGTTTCATGAAAATCCTTCAAGCCGTCTGGGAGATATGGATCGGACAAGATTTTGGGGACGAACAGACAGACAGACAGACAGACAGACATCAAGGACAAAAACAATATATCTCCCCTGTATACAGGGGGAGACATAATGAGTAAACAATTTGATACAATTCCAATTAATTGATGAATAATGATAGCTTAACATTGGTTCTAAGAAACATTCAAAAACACTCTCATAAAAGAAAATGCTTTATATGTGTGGCTATTCTAAAAAGCATTGTACATAAAATTTACTATTGTTATTATGTGTTCATGCTATGTGAGTTGTTATCTTGAACAAATTGTTTTTATTTACAGTGCGTCTGTTAGTGAAAGGACCCTGGATGGGATTGAAAAAAAGTTTAACAACATAAAGCAGTCAGGTAAAAATTCTTTTTAAGATCACTCTCCTTTATTAACCTTTTCCCACATACAACAAATCTGCAGCAGACTACTTTGAAAACTCCCTTTAATTTAAATGAAAGTACAGTAATTGAATAGATTTGAAAACATGGTGACAAAAGGAGATTTTTTTTTGTTTTGAGCGATTTCTTCTTTTGTCTCTATGTTTTCAAAAAGCTGTCTGCTGCTGAGGCGTCAGAAAGCATCTTATTGACCGAAAATGTTAAATATTATATATTTTACATGACGTACAATTTTGTCTAAAAAAGTAATGATGTAAAAAATCTCTATAGGAAGAAATGCTGAGGCGTCAGAAAGCATCTTATTGACCGAAAATGTTAAATATTTTATATTTTACATGTACAATTTTGTCTAAAAAAGTAATGTGTAAAAAATCTCTATAGGAAGAAATGCTGAGGGGTCAGAAAGCATCTAATTGACCGAAAATGTTAAAATATTATATCTTTTACATGGATAATTTTGTCCAAAAAAGTCATGTGTAAAAAATTTCTATAGAAAGAAATGGCTGGTTTACATTATCACATGAATTTCTTGTCCCAATTTGCATTTTTATTTCTATGGTATTTGAATCAACTGAAAATTTTTTTTTTCTTAATTTAACTGCAAAAACATAATTGATTTATGTATTGGTATCTATCAGTTTCATTTTTGGGTGTACATGTAACATTTTATCGAAACTAAGCCATACAATTACATTAATTATTACTTTAATCTCAGCAAAAGCCAAGCGGGACGAAAAACAACATCAACCCACTGGAGGAGGTCGACAACCAGTGAACTCACCGGCAGTTTCATTTTTGAATGTAAATGCAACATTTTAACAAAACTAAGCCATACAATTACATGTTTATTACTTTAATCTCAGCAAAAGGAAAGAGGGATGAAAAGAAACATCCACCCACTGGAGGAGGTAGAGAACCAGTTTACACACCGGCAGAGGAGATGTGGGTGAATGCCCTGGAGGAGCGTAAAAATCCTACCTTACATGGTGTGTTTGGTGGGGTGGATGTAAATGGTAAGCAGTTACTTTGATAATAAAACTTTAAATTGAAAATGTGTTGTATTGTTTTAAGGTGGTTGTCTTAGTCATATGTCGGATATTTCACAATTGGTAATAATTTAAAGATATACAAACAGTGAAACTATATATAAAAGTTAATTGACATTAACAGAATATTAACTTTTTATAGATATAGATATAATCTTAATTTAGTAATGTAAACTTTATATAGTTTCTGTTTGTTTACACAAAAAGTATATATACATATTTATACACAATGTAAAAGTGTATGTCATAACATTTTATTTTTCAGAGCTGAATACATACAATGAAAACATCGTACAGCCCTTTGATTTCACTGAGGAAAATGGTAATAATTTTACACCATTATTTAAACCTTTTCCAATTGCAGTGCAGCAGACGACTATCGAAAACATTGAAAATGAATAAATTGCTCATGATGAGTAATACTTTCAACTCTGTTCACTAACCCTTTACCACATAATGATGCTTTCTGAAGAAATTGCTCATGATGAGCTAAATATTTAAAACTATTATTATTTAAAACATAATGATGCAAACCGCTTACAACATAATGATGCTTTCTGATGATTATGCAGCAGATGAATTTTGAAAAGATTGTGACCAATGTAGACATTTCTTAATTTGCCACAATTTTTAACAGTTTCATTCAATAATTGTTCCTTCCTTTATATAGAGAGCTTCCTTACTTTTTCATTTTAAAAATGTTTTCAAAGTTTTCTGCTGTAAATATGTTGTATGTAGGAAAGGGTTAATTAAATTTTCACTTGAAGAGATTTACTCCTTTCCCACATATAAAAAATCTGTTGCAGACATATTTGATAACAGCAGAGCAAAAATATAGAAAATCTTACCAAATGAAAGCGTAATAATTTAGTAAATTTGAAAATATTGTGGCAAAAGGAAAAAAAAATTGTATGTGAGAGAGGGATAAACAGTTGTATTTAGGCATTTGGATTAAACATCACAGTACACTTAAACTGAGGCATGATGGCATCAGACTATCATGTGATCTGGCCAGGACATATGTATCATTAGTATCCAACTATCAATGTTCAAAAGGGATGCCATTGCCAATACTTTCAACATATTATGATGTAACAATAAGACCCAATGTTATTGTTTCTTTACAGGATACACATTCAGTATAGATCAACAACACATTCCCGTCATACTTGACATGCCAGAGAGATTGCCCTTAACAACGGAGAGATTGCCTTTAACAACAAATTTGTCAAACGTCATATGTGAAACAACAAATTCTCGGGATGTTAGAAGGAAAAGAAAGAAAATATCGGAAGATAAAGATTCATTAGAGTTGGACATACTAAGAATGGAGAAGGAAAAACTAGCTTTAGAAACTGAGTACATGAGACAGAAGTTGTCATGTTTAGAACAGAGGAAGTCTCTCTGGATATTGAAGGAGAATTTTTATAAGAAATTTCTCTCTTCACCAGAAGACTGACTCTGTTTTAATCATGACACCCAATTAAAATTGTCACACAAAAATGAGGTGTTCGTTTTGTAGTAAAACTATTGTGAACCATCAAATTAATTATCTTAATTAATTTAATGGTTGGCTATTGCTTGAAAATCTTGAAAAATTAACATATCATTTTTTTCTGACAGTTTTCAATAGTCCATTTGTATTGAATCTTTATCTTCAGATGCTTTCTTCCTTGATTTTTAACTCCTATACTTTGATAATTGTTCATTTATTTATAGAGATTTTCTATATTTTTTCTAAATGTTTTCAAAGTCTTCAGTTGCAGATTTGTTGTCTAATAAGGATTTATAAGAATTTGTCTTGAAGTGAGAAATGGTTAATCATTCATTTAACTGATATTTTTGTCTTACAAGGTTGTTAAGGGATAGTGAATCATCAAAATAATTATCTCATCTATTATGCAGGGGCATGCAGCATAAGTGGGCAATGCTACAATGTGTACAGGTTTTAAATTAATTTAATGATTCACTATCAATTGACAACCTTGCAAGATGAACACCTCATTTTATGCAACAGCTTTTATTAGTCCATTTCTATAGTATTGATTCTTTATCCTCAGAGGTTCTCTACCTTGATTTTTTACTTTTAACCCTTTCCCTCATATAGACACTTTCTGACGCCTCTGCAACTTTTGGAAAACATAGTGACAAAAGAAGGAGTTGCTAAAAACAAGCAATTTCTCCTTTTGCCACAATGTTTTCTACTTTTAGTCATAGGTTATTCATTCAATTATGGAGATTTTCTATGTTTTGACAAAATACGTTCAAAGTCGTCTGCTGCATAATTGCCGTATGAGGGAAAGGGTTAAATTATTATCACACCTTAGGGTTATCCATTCAATTAAAGAGATTTTCTATATTTTGAAAAAATAAGTTCAAAGTCGTCTGCTGCAGAATTGTAGTATGAGGGAAAGGGTTAAAAATTATCACTATTTGGCGTTTTTTTCTTAATCATTTTCATCCACAAATTTAAAACTTACATCATAGCAGTTTATAAGCATTAACAAAATATCTGACACAGATTTCTAAAGTTCATAAATCTATTTTGTTTAGGCTTCATGACACCTCTGCAGTAGACAAATTGTGAAAACATTGTGGCAAATGGAAACATTGGTCATAATGAGCAATTTCTATATATGCTACAATATTTTTTAAATTGATTCTATAACTGTTCTTTTATCTATAGATTTTTTGAATATGTTTACTAAATGTTTTCTAAGTATTCAGTTGCAGATTTATTGTCTGCTGAGGATGTATCAGAATGTGTCTGCAAGTGGGAAATGGTTAACCATTAATTTAATTGATATTTATGCAATATACATAATATAGGCTTATTGGAATTTCTGACTTAACATAGATTTGTGTCCTCCTTTCCTTGGAAAGAAGATGCATCTCTCATTCTCCTTATTCATGTCATTGTATTGTGTCATATTGCTATGTAAAAGATACCTACTTTGCCAACCACTTAACACCATTTCTCACACGCAGAATTGTTTTGCCTCATCTTAAGCAAACCATTTTTGAAAACATTGTGGATAAAGTAGAAATTTTCATCCCACAAACAGTTTGCATTGCTACAGTAAAGATAAAAAGAAAGGCTTCAATAACACTTGTACCAAAAACTCATTTTTACTCTTGCACACACATTTCATGCATGTATGGCAGATGACATTTTAAAATGGTCAGGTAAATAGTATAAATTGTTTTAAAGCAGATTTTTTTTCAATTGCCACAATGTTTCCATTGCCAATCAATAACAGAGATTATACTTTCATTTACAGTGATATTCAATATGTTTGTCTTGAAGTTATCAAAGTTGTCTGCTGCAGATTTGTTGTATGTTTAAACGGTTTACCTAAACAACGGTTTACATTTATAAACAATGTATCACTAGACATCCACCCATTAACCCTTCCTCACATACAACATATGAAAAATCACCTTAAAAAAAGAAAAATTATTTAATAAGGTGGAAAACAATGTAGCAAAAGGTGAAATTGCTCATTTTGACAAATTTCTCCTTTTGCTACAATGTTTTTAAAGGTTGTCTGCTGCCGAGGGGTAAGAAAACATATGTATGTTGGAAAGGGTTATGTTACTTTCAAGTATTATGTGTCATACTTCAACAAATACTATTTCATGTAGGGAACATCATTCCAAAATGATCTGATTTCATGCAACCCAATTAAAGCTATCACAAAAAGGGAAGAGTTTGTCTTACAAGGTTGTAAAGCGATAGTGAACCATCAAAATAATTATCTCATCGATTGTGCAGGGGGCTGCATTACGTGGGAAATGCTACAGATCATGCTACAACACCCATGTCCATTTATACAGGTTTTTAATTAATTTACTGATATACTATCAATTGACAACCTTGCAAGATGAACACCTCATTTCATGTGACAGCTTTAATTAGTCCCTTTCTATTCATTCTTCATCCTCAGATGTTGTTCTCTTCCTTTATTTTTAAAAATGATCAATTTTTGGGATTTTATCTAAATTATCTTTATCCACAAATTGATAATTTACATTATAGCAGTTGAGTATTAAATGTGTATCTTACAATTTGTTCTATAAGCATTAACAAAATATCTGCAGCAGACTTTGTTTATTCTTGTGAAAACATTGTTTCAAATTCGAGTCAATGAAATGCAATCATATGGAAAATATTGATTTAAGGAATGGACAGCTTTTTTTTCGTGTTCATGGGGGTATGAACAAAAAAACCTGATCACGCGCTATTTTCATAGAATGTGTGGTCAGGTTTTTTTGTTCATACCCCCATGAACACGAAAAAAAAGCTGTGCATTCCTTATATTTTAGCATTAATATGGCTTTTACCGTGGGTAATAAAACATAATAGTGTTTAACAACTTTCTTTTCCATGATATAGCACGTCAAACATTAGTCCAATTTGGCGCCAAAAGTAATAACGTTATGACGTGACGTCACTTTCTTAGTATTCGGTCGCTTTTTCCAAGAATCCAAGGAAAATTTTCTTCATGGGGTTATGAACAAAATTTTTCAGCCAATCACAGACAAGCAAAAGTCATGAACACAAAAAAAACTAAAATATAAAAGTATATAATTGAAAGCATTGTATGATACTATTATATACATGTAGTGTGAAATTAGTTATTTCTAACATAGTTCTCAGAGTGTTCAGTTGCAAAGGCATCAACAGATGTGTGAATTATGAACGTACTTCAACATCAAAAGCTCTACAGGGTTTTTTCTTTTTATGAAACCCTTTCCTACATGCAGATACATTTGATGCATCTACAGTGGATGACACTGTAAAATTGTCAGGTTAAAATAATAAGTTGCTCTAACTGAGCACTTTCTCCTTTTGACACGATGGAATGGCCCATCAATAACAGAGATTGTACTTTCTTTTACAGTGATTTTCAATATTTTTGTCTTGAAGTTTTCAAAGTTGTGCACTTCAGATTTGTTGTATGTTTGGACAGGTTAGATGATATACACCCAGTAACCCTTTCCCACATACAATAAATCTCAATCATACAACTTTGTACACATCCAGGCAAACACATGAAAAAATCCCTGGAGAAGACGGAACAATTATTGAATTTTTCAAATCAACAAATTTGAAACTTACATCATTCATAGCAGTTGAGTAATAAATGTGTACCTTTCAATTATTAAACACGCACGAACAAAATATCTTTATCTGCAGATGTGTTGTTTCTCAAGCTACAATACAACATATGAAAAATCTCCTTAACCCTTTCCCTAAAAGCTTTTTGATGCCTCTGCAGCAGGCTTTTTGAAAACATAGTGCCAAAAGAAGAAATTGCTCAATAAAGGTTATCCATTCTATTAAAGAATTTTCTATTTTTTGACAAAGTCGTCTGCTGCAGAATTGTCGTATGAGGGAAAGTGTTAAACAGAATAATTATTGAATATGATGTAAAACAATGTGGCAAAAGGAGAAATTACTCATTTTGACAAACATCTCCTTTTGCCACAATGCTTTCAAAGGTTGTCTGCTGATGAGGCGTAAGAACCATCTGTATGTTGGAAAGGGTTAAGTTACTTTCAAGTATTATGTGTCATACTTCAAAAAATATGAATTCATGTAGGAAACATCATTCCAAAAAGATCGATTCATTTGAAGCTTCAAATTAATTGAAATGTGTCCTTGCAATATAATCTCGGACCTGCAGTCCGTCACCCTGTTCATTCAATAAGACCGGATCTACATGGTCAGCTTCCTCAAAGACATGTTCATCATGAAATGGAATGATGTCTCCTACATTGATCCCTAAATTGTGAAGAATGACACACGCAACTGTCACTTTGCAAGCTTTATCTGGAGTGAGACGAAGTTTGTCTTTCAAAAGACCGAATCGTCTTTTCAAAATCCCAAATGTCTGCTCAATTAGTACACGGGTCCTGGTGTGTGCAGCATTGTATTTAATTTGATAGGCCTGAATTGGATTACCGAAAGGTGTCATTAGGTATCGCTTTGTCGGATACCCACTATCCCCTAAAAGAATACCATCAATTCTACCTGAAAAAAATATGGACATCAAGGTTTTAAGTAAATTAATACTAACATTTATGCAACATGAAACATTTATAATATTTGCATATTGGTATGATATATTATTATAATCATTAAAGGAGTTCATACAATATACATACATTTCAGCATGTGCATAATAATGGTTTATACTATGTTTAAAGTGAATCCAAAAATGACAAAACATTATAATTCCATTTTTCTTATGAAATTCTTGTCTGATTTCAAGACAATTTTGAAGAATTCTTCAAAACTTGTGCAAGCCATACTGATTGGTTGAAAACCATAGCCACCAGGCAGAATCCTAAAATGAGTAAAAGAAACTTTAAGCTTCAAACAACATCTCTCACTAAACCATAGGATGTATATCAACCATTTGCCTTGTTATTGTGTCTTACTGTCATGTTATTGTGTCTTACTGTCATGTCATTATGTCTTACTGTCATGTCATTATGTCTTACTGTCATGTCATTGTGTCTTACTGTCATGTTATTATGTCTTACTGTCATGTTATTATGTCTTACTGTCATGTCATTATGTCTTACTGTCATGTTATTATGTCTTATTGGTGTGTCTTTGTGTCAAATTAATATGTTAGACTTATTAGTTTGTCATAAACAAAAACTCTAAATCAAAAGTAACTCTTATATGAGAATAATTGTACAACATACCGTTTTCAAAATATCTGCAGATTTCACTGTTTCTGAAAACTCTACTGTCATGTGCAGATCCAGGCCATTTGGCGACACAGTCATAAATTATGAACCTGTGGTCACATATCATCTGAAATTCATATTAAATGAATGATATGCTGTTACATAAATCCATTTCAAATTCATTTTTGATTCCATTATATTTATATACCCGGTAGTATTTTTTCAAGATAGTTCAAAAACACTTTACATCAATGAAACGATTTAACACTTTCCCTCATATAAACACTTTCTGAAGCAGACAGCTTTTTGAAAACATAGTGACAAATGAAGCCATTGCTCAAAACAAGCAATTTCTCCTTTTGCCACAATGTTTTCCACTTTTAGTCATAGGTTATCCATTCAGTTATAGAGATTTTTCATTCTTTGACAAAATATGTTCAAAGTCGTCTGCTGCAGAATTGTCGTATGAGGGAAAGGGTTAATTATCTAAATAGTGTTTTACTGTCACTTTATTTCCTTTGGAAGACATAATATACAAAGTAGTTAAAAAACATTTTTTATTCAGTTAATACAATAAATTTTATTTATGAATTGGTAAGCATATACTAGTATTTTTACGCTTTGGCATTTGCAGAAGCATTTCATGGCCTGTGCAGCAGACAACTTTTGAATACATTGTGGGAAAAGAAGAATATTATTGTTCATGATGAGCAATTCCTCATTTTTTAACTCGCCTAATCGAAGAAATAGGGGAGTTTATGTAATCATCCCGGCATTCGCGTTGGTGTTGCCATACGCATTGCCGTACGCATTGCCAACTTGATCAAACCTTTGCGTGTAAGGCCTTTTCTCAGATGTACTGTGTATGCTCTTGCTTTGAAACTTCACACACTTATTTAGGGTTATTAGATGACCTTGTATGTCAAGTCCCATAACTCTGGAATGAATTTTGACTATTCACTGTGTATACTGTTGCTTTGAAACTTCCCACACTTATTCAAGGTCAAGTCCCATAATTCTGGAATGGATTTTGACCGAATAGTGCCCCATTTTAATCAAACCTTTGTGTTCAAGACCGGGGATTTTGGGTAATAGTTGGGCATTTAAGGCCTTTTCTCAGAAACTATATAATTTATGCTGTTGCTATTAAACGGTTTTCTTTCTTTTGTAAATACAATTTCAACTAAATTATTCCACTTTTGGATTTTCGACTTTTACCAATGCCACAACTGTTCTTAAAAGTAGGCCCTGATAGAGCTATATTGTCCTCCGACAACTCTTGTTTGAATATGTTTTCAACTCTATGCATTCTTTTTATTTTCATTATATAGAGCTGGAACTACTTATGATAAGTCCCAAAATAGAGATATTCCATAATTTTCCCAAAATAGAGATATTCCATAATTTTGCCTACACATCTAAATATTATGCTTTAGATTGTTTGTAAGTGGGAAAATGTTAAATACAGTATTTAAACAAATTGTGAAATTTAACAAATGCACATATTTAATAATGACGTAAGTTATTGATAATAAAAATCATCTTAAGCAAACACATTTTGTTTTATTTGTGATATGCTGAGTTCTATCATTTTTGAGATCTTTTGAAACGTAGCTGTTGCTGATTTATTTTGATCACTTTCTGTCCTTTGTTAACTTTCAGGGGGGGGGGGGGGGGGGGGATTGACCACATAATAGGAACTGTCATTTGATTGTCCATTTTCAAAACACACACATATATGCCATATATATAGGGCTACCTGCACATTTATGGAGGCATAACCTTTCCGGTTCATGTACTCATGTGTTTCATGTGCCGGTTTGAGGATCGGAATCTGAGTCCCGTCTACGAGGCCAACAACATTTGGAAATTCTGAAAAGAAAAAAAATTGAATTATGAGCAATTAATGTATGCAGTGTTTTTATTTATATTAATTAAACAGCTACATTAAAGTAACTATGATGGGACAAAATACATTCAACAGGTATCGATCTGCTGCATAGGCGTATAAATGTGCGAAAGAGTATAAAGAAAAAATATATTATTATCTTCAGAATATAAGCCGCATTCGTCCAACATTCTTTCTACGTTTGCGCTGCGACATGCGTCAGTTGCCTTTACACCAATGGGCTAACAGTATATGGGGGACAGCCAGTTGATTGGAACTTATGTTGTGAAGTTTACTGGTGTGGGAAAACTAGTCGCCGTGATATTACTGAAAAATTGTTGCAAACGGCGTAAAACCACAATCAATCAGAATGTGAGATTCCATGCACTATGGGAAACCACTCTGTTAGGTTTCATGTTACCCTTGTTGTTTACATAGTGTAAACGTACGTAACACATACATAACTTTGATATTCGTTTACATTTTTAAAATTGCTTATATAGAAGCAATCATACATAAACGTGGTTGTGATATAACAATCAAAAATGGAAATATCATGATTGCAAATACAGTTACAATGTTAGTCAATGTATAAATACACAACAGTACTTTGATTTCGTTTCTATTTTTAGACGTCGCTAAGGGCAATTCATGTAAACATCCTGCCTAGCATACTTGAACCGGTTTCTTTCCATTTCATTGAAAAATATCATTTTTGGGCTTAAATAAATTACTTTCAATGATAAATAACAAGTCATAACTACTTGAGATTGAATAAAAGCCTTGTTTTATCGCCCCAGTGTCTCTTGGTATCTTTATGAAAGTGGTTAAAATGTGAGCTGAATTTAAAAATTCCACCACTCTCCATACACTCCTGCATATCGTCGATGTTGAAACATCCAAGCAGTCGCCGCAAATCTGCTGAATACCGGCTCCTGCCAGGTACCGTAATGCAACACAAACTTGCAGAAATGCCGAGAGTGGACGATTCCGTTTCGTCTCGAACTCCAATCGTCCACGCGAAAGTTCAACCACTACACGGACTGTCTGCTGGCGGAAACGATACCTCGCGAAAAAATCAACATCGTTATATTCCTCGTCCAGTACTGGACGAGGAATAACTAATCTTTCCGGCCTTCGATGATTGCGGCGTCTCATACGAGCAGCCATTTTGATTCCTTAAGTAATTAAGTATGTGGTTAAGTTAGCGTCCGTAGTAAACTTAAAAACTTAACGATATTTGTTAAGTTTTTAAGTTTTTAAAAATTTTACTTAGCGAAAAACGTTGGTGGAATGTGTTTTCCTAAAAACTTAGGAAAATCCCTAGTTTAAGTAATACTTAGCGTTAAGTATTGTTGGTGGAATCGGGGCCTGGACGTATTGAATGTAAATTAGACCATATTTCATGTTTCATGGCGATTAGTCAATCAGTTGACGAAATTGACGAAACAAATATTTTTCTAAAAAGTGTATTTCTTTCCTTTAGATAATGTATCTGGACGTATTGAATGCAAATTATACCCTATTTCATGTTTCATGGCCATCAGTCATTCAGAAGAGCTTCGTCAAGTTCGTCAATTCGTCAACTTGTTAATAAAGTTGACAAAATTGACGAAAAAAATAATTTTCTGAAAACTTTATTTCTTTCCTTTAGATAAGTATCTGGACGTATTGAATGCAAGTTAGGCCCTATTTCATGTTTCATGGCGATCAGTCAATCAGAAGAGCTTCTTCAAGTTCGTCAATTCGTCAACTTGTCAATAAAGTTGACGAAATTGACAAAAAAACTATTTTTCTAAAAACTTTATTTCTTTCCTTTAGATAAGTATCTGGACGTATTGAATGCAAATTATGCCCTATTTCATGTTTCATGGCGATCAGTCAATCAGAAGAGCTTCTTCAAGTTCGTCATTTCGTCAACTTGTCAATAAAGTTGACGAAATTGACGAAAAAAATATTTTTCTAAAAACTTTATTTCTGTCTTTAAGATAATGTATCTGGACGTATTGAATGCAAATTAAGCCCGTTTTTTAACTTCTATGGCCATCAGTCATTCAGAAGGGCTACGTCAAGTTCGTCAATTCGTCAACACGTCAATTTTGTTGACGAATTGACGAACAAAATATTTTTCTAAAAACTTTATTTCTGTCTTCCAGATACTGAATCTGAACGTATTGATACAAATTAGACCCTGTTTCAATTATCCTGGCCATCACTCATTCAGAAGAGCTACACCAAGTTCGTCAACACGTCAATTTTGTTGACGAATTGACGAAAAAAATATTTTTCTAAAAACTTTATTTCTGTTTTTTAGAAACTGAATCTGAACGTATTCAAAAGAGCTTGATCAAGTTCGTCAATTGGTTGTCATTTTAGAACATACAATGAGCCCTGATGTTTGCAACGTATAAAACGCACCAAAATAAATGTTGACAAACATCATAAATACATGTACCTAGGTTTTAGTTGAGATGGCTTTCTGTAAGAGGTAAATGTATTCTGGGGCTAGTCCACGCATGAAACTATCATATATATACTCATACTGGTGAACGGAAGATAACTGAATATATTATATGAAAATCGGTCCTGATTTTGGACTTCGACATATACAGGTTCTAGTTGATGACATTCTGCATTGGAAAACATATTTTGAGGCGCACTCACGTATGGAATTATCACATACACACGAACTGGTAAACATACCCGTAAAGCAAATCATGCATGAAAATGAGCCCTGATGTTTTTCAAGAAATAATACGTTGACAAACATCACAGCATATTCTTCTTCAGTTGAATCCCTTCATACACAGGTTCTAACTAATAGCTTTCTGCATTGTGTGTCGATTAGAAAGGGACTGCACAGCCAAACGTTTGTTTTTATTACGTCTTAATTTGTTTAAAAATTGTATTATTACAAAGGTTCGTAACTACTATATAGAAGAATGGACTGTTAGAACGTCTTCGGGACAGTTTGTCTTATACAGAAAACTACAGTATCAGTTCTCTGCTAATCCAGTGTGGGACTACGCTAAACGTAATCCGAATATGCTACGTGCTTGTTTTTCTATCGCCCAAATAATTGCATACACGGCATGCGCTGATTTCTCCCATTGCTCACGGTGTGGAAATAGTGATATTAAAACAAGTTTGACTGAGCATATTCTGATTAACTGTTTTTATGTATTTCTTTCAACAAATAACTTATGTCAAATTTGGTAGTAGTACTTTCAATATGCTAGATTCTTTGAATGGTAAGGAGTATGTTGAAGCTCTATTCGGTTTGAATCCGAACTTGGACAGCGTACTGCTTAAAAATTATGATATGTTTTACAAACTGTGGTACTATTTCTACATAACGTATGGAATAGTTACAAGTACTTTGTACCGGGTTAAATAAATACTGTCAGTATTATTTTATGTCATGTTTGTTTTGTTTGTTTTTGTAATATTGTATATATATTAATTGTTGAGATATGTTGATATGGGTATATTTCTGCACGTGTATTGCACCCCCTTCCCTATGAACGCTTTTCTCTTCGTTTTGGTGGGAAGCTATTATCAACAAATGCATTTAGTTAAGTTCAGCTACGGTGCATCTCATATACTGACATCAATTATTAAATTTTATTTTTTTGTATTTTCTTTCACTCCGTCTGTCTGTCTGTCTCTGTCTCTCTCTGTGTTTGTCTGTTTCTGTCTATTTATGTGTGTGTGTGTGTGTCTCTGTCTCTCTGTCTCTCTGTCTCTCTGTCTCTCTGTCTCTCTCTCTTTCTCTCTGTCTCTCTCTCTCTCTGTCTCTCTGTCTCTGTCTCTCTCTCTGTCTCTCTCTCTCTCTCTCTCTCCCTCTGTCTCTCTCTATCTCTGTGTCTCTCTCTCTGTATGTATGTCTCTCTGTATGTCTGTCTCTCTCTCTGTCTCTCTCTATCTGTCTCTCTCTCGCTCTGTCTGTATGTCTGTCTGTCTGTCTCTCTCTCTCTCTCTCTCTCTCTCTCTCTCTCTCTCTCTCTCTCTCTCTCTCTCTCTCTCTCTCTCTCTCTCTCTCTCTCTCTCTCTCTCAATTCGTAGGCATTTTACAGTCTTTGAAGGAAATTTGTTTTTGCGTTTGTCAATTTCACATTGTATGTTGTAGCAGACTAAATACCTTATCTGTACGTGTTCTACAGTGCAAATGCTGTGATTTGCAACGTTCTGGATAAAGAAGACATATAATGCAATAGCTCACATCCGTACAGTGTAGACGAAATTGGTATTGTTTTCATTAGTGAACCCATTGTACTAAGGTTGACATATCAAATGTTGTTTACTGCTATTAAAGAGAACATAAAGGTCCGTCCTTTTGCTGTTAAGATGTATAAAAACGTGAAGTTTGGCAAAGAGAACCCCTCCATTTGAAGAAATATAAATTTCAACTTGTTACCACTACTTAAGAGTAATTTGGTTGCAATACAATCAGCAAGCAAAGTTACAAAGGGATGTTGCGGCATGAATAAAGCTCGCTGAGGTATATAGCTATTCTGATAACTGGTCTTATTAGTCGCCGGGCAGAAGCCCGCGACTTCTATTTTTAATAGGTTTTTGGAAATCACATGGGAGGGGGGATTATTATTAGAAAGAAACACATTTAGATGTCTTGAACATATTACAGTTGTGTTTGTTTAAAAACACTAAGTAATGACACATTCAAAATGAAATCAATATTCCGATGTTTTAGGTATTTTCAGTTTCTTTATTTTGACTCGCATTTATGTTTTTTGTTTTATTTACGAAGACAAAACAGTCCCTATTAGCTAGACTGATATACTTTATTTTACAATGAATACTACATGTAATCAAAAGGCGATAACTACAAACCTTTACGTCGCACAGTCTAATTTGTTACATACGCGCACCTGCTTGCAGACGATTCTCCTTTTAATGGCAATTTTAACTTACTGAATGTTATTTTCATGTTCAAAGAGATGTCTTGATTTGTGAAGAAGGCATTTTATAATGTTTATCCATGTATATCTAAAATATGAACTGTTTCTAAGCTAAAACTGTTGATCGCGTGACTCGCGAATACCAACTGCGTAGATCAATCTCCTTTGCAGAGAGCCGCTCTTTACACTCACTTACAAATAGTAAATCATAGGTGACAAATGAAGAAAAGAACAAACCGAGATAAAACTGGTTTAAATAGAAAAATTACTTTGAACGAACACTCTCTGCCTATAAAGAGAGTTTCAAGAACGACACCTCTGCGAATAAGAAAGAATCGGGTCTTTCGTACAAAATTATTTCGTCCTTGACAATTTTAAATGTGTCATTTAATTCCCTAAAGGCATATTGCTTCCGATCTGCATATTGGTATGCATCATTGACACAAGAGCGCTCATCATAATATAATTTTAAAACATGAGTAGTTTGTTATTTTCATTATAAAAAAGGAAGGAAAGAATTAAAATAAATTAACATGTTATAGGGCTCAGTTTATGTTCGAAATTAAGTTTAAATTATACAAAAATTTCAATGAGATTTAACTGTTTAGTTGATATTATATTTCGAAGGTGGTCTAATTTATAAATATTGGACTACATTTCAACATTTGTTAAAGTATGATATAATGAGGATGCCAAGCTAATATCATTTTGAGAAAAAGAGAAAACTCATGTCTTCAGCGATTTAACCCTTATCTCATTGTTTTAAAAGTAGATTGCTGCAAAGGTGTCCATTGTTGACTTTAATAGAGGAAAGGTAAAATGACTTGCTATTGCATGCAAATCCTAAATTGTCTGATTTGTGGTTTTATTGAAAAATAATAAAATTCAAATATTCTGACAAACATCTTGAAAAGTGTATGTGGAATTTACAAATCTTATCACTATTATTCCTTAATGAAAGCATTGTATACATACTTAGACTAATGATTGGCAAGATTACTCATTTCCATTGTTTATGATCAATGATTAGTTGGTTGTGTGTATGGTCAACCTACTTTGGAATGGAGATTGATCATAAACAATGAAAGGCTTCAATTATCATTCACTTCGTTGACAAAACAATGCAAGTTAAGTTATGATACATTTTCACTTGACCCCACCCCTGATGTTCCAATATGCCCCTCAGTTGATAACTGTTTATTCAACTACTATAATGTTAGTGTTATGCATAACTGCACTATGGATATCCGGCGACATTGATGCGTTGCATCAACTTTCTCTTGTTTATATTGTACTAACAATATAAAGAAAGGAGCATTCCAAATATAATAAACAAGGGATTGTCTCTACAGTTTCTACTAGATTCTTCATCACAAGAGTTAGTTTTAATCATAGGACTTAGAAAACACAATCGTATTTTTTTCCATCAATTCGTCAACACAATTGACGAGTTGACGAATTGACGAATCTCTACTGAATGACTGATGGCCATGAAATTTGAAATAAAGTCTAATTTGCATTCAATACGTCCAGATACATTATCTAAAGGAAAGAAATAAAGTTTTCAGAAAAATAATTTTTTGTCAATTTCGTCAACAAAATTGACGAGTTGACGAATTGACGAACTTGAAGAAGCTCTTCTGAATGACTGATGGCCAAGAATTTTAAAATAGGGCCTTATTTGCATTCAATACGTCCAGATACTTATCTAAAGGAAAGAAATAAAGTTTTTAGAAAAATATTTTTTTCGTCAGTTTCGTCAACATTATTGACAAGTTGACGATTTGAAGAAGCTCTTCTGATTGACTAATCGCCATGAAACATGAAATAGGGCCTAATTTGCATTCAATACGTCCAGATACTTATCTAAAGGAAAGAAATAAAGTTTTTGGAAAGATATATTTTTCGTCAATTTCGTCAACTTTATTGACAAGTTGACGAATTGACGAACTTGCCGAAGCTCTTCTGAATGACTGATGGCCATGAAACATGAAATAGGGTATAATTTGCATTCAATACGTCCAGATACTTATCTAAAGGAAAGAAATAAAGTTTTTAGAAAAATATTTTTTTCGTCAGTTTCGTCAACATTATTGACAAGTTGAAGAAGCTCTTCTGATTTACTAATCGCCATGAACAATGAAAAAGGGCCTATTTTGCATTCAATACGTCCAGATACTTATCTAAAGGAAAGAAATAAAGTTTTTAGAAAAATATTTTTTTCGTCAATTTCGTCAACTTTATTGACAAGTTGACGAATTGACGAGCTTGAAGAAGCTCTTCTGATTGACTGATCGCCATGAAACATGAAATAGGGCCCAAATTTGCATTCAATACGTCCAGATACTTATCTAAAGGAAAGAAATAAAGTTTTTAGAAAAATGTTTTTTCGTCAATTTCGTCAACTTTATTGAAAAGTTGACGAATTGACGAACTTGACGAAGCTCTTCTGAATGACTGATGGCCATGAAACATGAAATAGGGCCTAATTTGCATCCAATACGTCCAGATACATTATTATCTAAAGGAAAGAAATCAAGTTTTTAGAAAAATATTTTTTTCGTCAATTTCGTCAACTAAATTGACGAGTTGACGAACTTGACGAAGCTCTTCTGATTGACTGAGATCCATGAAACATGAAATGGGGCCTAATTTGCATTTAATACATCCAGATACATTATCTTAAAGAAAGAAACGAAGTTTTTAGAAAAAATGTCAAAGTTCGTCTCTCGTCAATTCGTCACTCGTCAACCTAACTTCACGGACCTAAAAAAATGTCACAGTTCGTCACTCGTCAATTCGTCACTCGTCAACCTAACTTCACGGACCTCAAAAAATGTTGTATTGTTTTCAAAAGTTTAATCATACTATTACAGATTCTAATATAATGTTTTTTCCAGTGTTCAAGGAATCAGACAACAATTCTTTTTCACCTGGTATAAATCTGGTACTATCATTACAAGTTTACAACTTTATTACAGTTTAATAATTCATCGGAAATATGAAAATGAGCAGACTTCGTCTACATGCTGTTGAAAAAGCAGTTGTTTTAGGTGCATTTTGGTTCATTCCGGTATTTCCATGCACGGTCTACTGCTTCGCCTATGGTTGTATTCACCGGACAATGGAAAAACTAACATGTAGTCACGTTCATTTATGATTTTTAAAATTTGATATTATATGACTTTACTCATAAGATTAGGTTATACCAATTACGCCGACTTGCTTTTGTAAATACATAAACTTATTGAGCGCCTGTAGCACTGATGACCAGTAATTGTATCTATACTTATGTCGGTACAGTTACGGATTACCGTTCAAATAAAATCCTCAAAATAAGACGAAATCATCAGAATTATAGATGGCTCTGTTCGAGGGTGCAACAACTGCATCTTGTACAAGATGCAGGTTCGCCATGCTCGCACGAAACCGTCGAAATGATTATAGATATGTATATATGTATATAGACTGCTTGTACCACACATTGATAAGAATGAATGAATATATGTACACAGACATTACCTTTATATATAGTGACATATAGGTCCATGGGGCCGGGTGGTTTTTCAACGAACTTTGTTAAATCTTTTATTATATGTTATACACATGTCACTTTAATAAAATATTTACTTACTTACTTACTTACCGTAGTCTGTTTCTTTTCAGCACAGACCCGACGAAAAGGAAAATCAAAGCGCCGATGGCACTGTAGTGGCGATCGTATAGAAAATCCTGCAAAGTAACAAGCAGTATCTCGGTGTAGGCCTTGCGATTTTCAATACTAGTACACTCTGTCGAGGGTAAATTTGAGAAAAACTGCATCTTTTGACGGTAGAATAATGTTAGTTTGCCAGAATGTTTTTTGGGTAATTTTTAATTTACGTTCTAAAATTGGTCATGATGTGTTCAAAATTAGGCCATTCCAAATTTAAGAAAAATCTAGTTGGTACTCGATAGACTACCGTTTTAGCTCATTAGAATGTTTGTCTTGGTTATCTGTAATCTAAATTGTTTGGGTTATTACGTGCTCATCAACAGGTCGCTAGGCCATATTAAGATAAAATATTTTGTTTAATTTAGAAATGACTAAATTATCATAGAAAGGAGAGAAAACAGTATCCATTAGTTTGGTGTCTGTTTCAATGACGCCGATATTGAACAGACCTGTTCAATTTAGTTCCTTCACATTGAGGGTTTTCTCAACTGCTTTGACAAATTAGAGAAAAAACAAAACAAACACAAAAAATGCTCATAAAGCACAATTTCTCTATTTGCCAAACTGTTCAATTGATACAAATATAGGCATATATGATAATGCTCGATCTCCAACCTAGTTAGGCTACACGTTCAGCATTGATTGCTAATTGACTCTAGAACGTACAGAGGGTTGCACTCGAACATGTATAAATTGTACACTGACATCGTGTCCTTTAAACGTTTTAAAACCAGTCTTATCATCTAGACGCTTTCATATATTGCAACAGCTACAACATGAAGCGTTTATAATATTGAGATTTAAGACAAATCGATAACCAGTCTCGCGAGCTATTTATACAACCTTTTGGAATTTCAAGATGCCTTCTACTGCGTCATTGATAACATTTCAGCTTCCCGTTTTTAGGTCGCTTTTCACTTTAGTCGGGTAGGTGAATAAATGTAATAAGAGGCTATTAAGATTTAGTCCGAAAATGGAATTTTGCAGTGTTAGTGAAGACTAGGTTAGGGACCAGGTACACAATTAGCACTTTTCACTGACATTATTCTAAACCTTGTAGGTCTTGTAGTGCGATCGGCTTTAGTCGGGTATATCCGGAAGACCGAGTGACGTCACCGATATATGCGCGCACTGCCGGAAAGGGCATTCAATTGCTTACTATAGACGCTACCTGGTGAGCACTTATTGGTGGCAGCGGTGTTTAACGTCCCAGTGCAAATGTCATAGCCCAACTTAGCTGTGAGACGCGATAGAAAACATTGTCGACGTGGAGAAAAGTGTCAGCCATTATAGACTGGCGCCAATGCTGTATTTTGCGAATCACTTCCCGGCCTACTTTTTGCCAGTACTCTGTCATTACTTCTGTTTGTTGCCTATTGTTGATTCAGGCTGGCTATAAGAAGTCAGAGGGAAAGAGGACAATTTGGTTTGGGTTTGGTTCTAGGAAATCTGAAAATATTTTATTTTTTGCTTTTGCAATTCCGAAGTTTTTTATTGTGATACTAAGTAGTCAGTGCTCATGTGTTTCATTCCTATTTGTGGTTAATTATATTTCATATAATACAAAATGTCATATGCCAATGAATATGATCCACCTGATATGATCATATTGGTCAACTCATGTGGTGCTAGAGATCTGCGTATAATCAGAGGTATTGGTCCTGAGCTAGCATTACTCATTATTAAGTTGAGGGAGGTAGATGTCGATATTACACGCCCTATATTGGAAGCTATTATGAGGGAAGATATTCCAGACGATATGGTTTCCATGATAGATTTCAGACCCTGCCATCTCAAGACAAATCAGAGAATGGGGGGGGGGGGGGGGGGGGGGGGGGGGGTTGTGTGAAAGCGGACCCAGGTTGAGAGCGGCATTGATGCGACGACATCGGGGGTGAGGCTGTCCTTTCAGCCATCCATCACGTTACAATGCCTAATTGGAAGAAAGAGATATGCCATGTGTCCCAGGGTATGATTTTCCTGATAATCACCAGAGGCACAAATTAGAAAAATAAAAGCCAGTTTAACAGTGTCTTAAGACATGTAGGTAGCATAGAGCAGGGAAAACACAAACAAATGAAAGGAAAATAATTTAAGGTTAGTATGCAGACATTTCATTTAAAACTTCACCTTATAAGTGCCTCTCGTGAGATCGCCAACTTAACTATGAACCAATCAAAACGTTTCATTTCCTTTATTTCTTCGACATTATTCATTAAATACAACATTTGATTGGTTTGCTAGATCATTTGTTTAACATCTAGGTCAAAACCCACGTTAATCGTCTATCGCCGAAAAAGTCGTTTTACAGCAAACACTAACCATAGGTAGTTCCGTGATACCTTTCTTTAAACATACTTAATTCTCATATTTTACATAGTAGGAAACATCAAGAAATATACAATGGAGAAATGGATTGGACTGAAAGTTCATAGCTTATTTAAGGTCCTCTCCAATAAAGATAGATTTACAGGAAGCACGGTGAATATTTAGCATGTTCAGAAAATATCAGCTTACTTTTTAGCTTTGTAATTTATCATACAAGAAAAGAAATACAGAATAAAGAGTGGAGAGAGTGAGCAACAGAAGGTGAAAGAGGGAGAAAGATAGAGATATAAAGAGAGAAAGAGAGAGATAAAGGAAGGTAGGTGCGCGTATGGGAGGTTAGTTTATGTATATATCAAATATCCGTACAGAATAAGATATAATACCTTCTATGACTAAATGACGATGTGCATCACCAGGTTAAACTTCGAAAATGTCTTAACCGCATCGTTGGTGTAGTGTTAGAGCGTCCGCCTCGGGTACGAGAGGTTCTGGTTTCCTTTCCGGCCGGGTCATACCAAATACTTTTAAAATGGTAGTAATGGCTTCCTCATTGCGCTCAGGGTTATGAGGTTATCATTACGACTGACTCGCTGGTGTCAGGATACATGGACTAGCAGTACTGGTAATTTAACCAGGAAACTGTTGACGTACACATGTACAACACAAAACAACCATACTTAAGATTAGTGTTCACGGAGCATCGCTTGTTTCTACCCTTATTATTATAAACGGTCTATAATCCAATTGGTTTAACAAAACTCATCTATTCAATGATTACTTCCCTTTGCGAACTACGTACTGATTTAACACACAGTGAAGTGTCAATTATCGCGGCACATTTCCTAGCCTGGTACAAGATATATTTCTTCTGATGTAACCAAGAGGTATGTAACGTCAAATAAAGTAGTCTATTTTGTTGTCTTACATGAAATCAGCATTGTTTGGCGTTTCGTAATAAAAATATTCCAAACTCTTGTTACAAGAGAAATGGAGTCACTCGATTTTGAACACGGATGAGTCTACTTTAAACAATTCGGCGCTGAAAGAGTTAATGTGAAACTTAAATGTTAAGCTTAGATTTTCTAATTTAAACGGAATTTAGTTTACAGTAGTATTCGATTGGATTGGTTAAATTTAGTTACAACCTATCTAGTTTACATAAATTGCGAAACAAGCTTTCAGCTTATATTAATCACGCTCGATGTCTTCTTCCTGGAAACTTAACCAGTACTCGCGCCGTTTGTGTGGAAAATCCCAAAGTCAGAACGTGCTCATTGCGGGACTCGAACTTGACCTCTGCACGACTGTCTTCCACACGATTTATTGCACCTGATTTGTACGCTGTGCCATTGTAACAATGCCGAAAGCTACATAGTAGCCTGACTATTTTCGCTCCAAATCCGCATTGTATTCTGCCAAAGCAGTATCGGGTGCAATAAGACCACCCCGTTTTTGCCTGAAGTGGCCCATATAAAAAGCAAAGCGCCTGTGTAGCTGGATGATTGTATTGTCTAACGACCAGTCTACAATATGCATATCGTTTATAGTAATTAATTTTCTTATTGGTGAATACATATTGATTATACCTTTTCCGGTAGACCCTTTTTAACCCATTGTTTAAAGACGAATCACGCTAGCCTAACTAACAGCAGAAACGCCCTTATATAACTAAAACATGTTAAAAGCGACGTCAAACACCAAACAATCAAACAGTATGGAGACTATCTCTGGATATAATATCAGACAGTATGAAGACCAGCTTTAGATATAATTCAAATTGTTTGAAATTGTTCTAGACAAATGGCTACCTTTTCCGGTAGACCATTGTTTAACCCATTGGTTAAAGACGAATCACGCTAGCCTAACTAACTAACTGTTCTTAATCGGTGGGAAAATGATGTTTGTCTAGTCAGGATTCGAACTCGTGAAGCTATGACAGAGAGCCAAGGTCAACTGAGCTACCGCCGCTCATCAGAATAGAATTAAACGCACCGATTGAGTGGTGTAACGATTATAGTACCCCTTTTAGAGAAAAGAAAGCGTGACTCGATCCCTGGTCATGTCAAGCTGTTATCTTTTAAAATGTAGCAGTGCTTTTTCCGTCTTGATACCGAGGGTTACGGGTATACGATTACGACACCTGAACTTTCTCACAATACACCGAATCTTTGATAGAGCGTCTGACTCGGATGTGGGACGGCATTATATATATGTATACAGATGCAGTAGTCGTACTTCTATCCCCGCAACCCTGAGCGCCAAGGGGGGAAGTCACCGAACCCTGAATACCTGCTTCCAAGCTGGAGGATCTAACGATGCAATGTTGACCACGTATTACATCTGAATATTCAGTAGGATTTGCCCGAACTTTGGCATATTTTATGTGTCCGTATTCCTGACCAGTATTTGATTATTATACCATTACATGTTGCTATTACGGCCATAGCTTACAGGACATAATAGCAACTGTTTGCAATATTATCGTAAACGTGGTCCCTGTAATAAGAATTTACACTTGTTATATATAGGAAATATTCGATACATAATTCACCGATTCTGTTTTATTTGACTTTGGATTTCACCCCACCAGTCTTTGACGCGATGCCAAGATTAAATGAGTAACATTGTTGGTGATTTCTTCTTGTGATTATGTAAAGGATAGATTGATTGATAAACTATAATATTGTTTAAAATATGTATCATGTTATGAAATAAAAAAAATTACAAACATTTTCCCGATGCACAGTTTTTAATTTCCTTTAGTACAATACATCTGCTGCAGACGACTTCGAAAAGGTTTAGGAAAATGCAAATTTCAATCTATAATTGGTGTTAAAAACTTACATAATGCTATATAATTCTGCAATACGACTTACAATTCTTTCAGATTCTCCGACAACTTCTCTAACTCTCAGTCACCATCAGTCACCTTCACTAAGTCTCCAGCAGTCTCAGTCACCTTCCCTAAATCTCAGTCGCCGGCAGTCACCTTCCCCTAAGTCTCCGTCACCTTCCCAAAGTCTCAGTCACCATCAGTCACTTTCCCTAAGTATACAGCAGCCTCAGTCAACTCTCCTAAGTCTCAGTCACCATCTCCGTCACTCCGTCACCTTCCCTAAGTCTCAGTCACCATCAGTCCTAGTGACCTTCCCAAAGTCTCATCCAGCATCAGTCACCATCAGTCACTTTCCCTAAGTATACAGCAGCCTGCCGAAAGATTGGTGAAAATCCCAAAGTCAGAACTCATTGCGGGACTCGAACTTGACCTCTGCACGACTGTCTTCCACATGATTTATTGCACCTGATGTGTACGCTGTGTCATTGTAACAATGCCGAAAGCTACATAGTAGCCTGACTATTTTCGCTCCAAATCCGCATTGTACTATGCCAAAGCAGTATCGGGTGCAATAAGACCCTGTTTTTGCCTTAAGTTGCCCATATAAAATGCAAAGCGCCTGTGTAGCGTGATGATTGTATTTTCTAACGACCAGAATACAATAGGCATATCGTTTATAGTAATTACTTTTCTTATTGGTGAATACATATTGATTATGTGTTCGAATTAGGTCAATGGGTATACTAGGAAGACCCTCCTTGGCGCTTAGGGTTGCACTGTTAGCATTACGACTGACTAATTGGTGTCAGGATAAATTCACTATTAGTACTGGTAATTTACACAAGAAACGCCCTTATATAACTAAAACATGTTAAAAGCGACGTCAAACACCAAACAATCAAACAGTATGAAGACTATCTCTGGATATAATATCAGACAGTATGAAGACCAGCTTTAGATATAATTCAAATTGTTTGAAATTGTTCTAGACAAATGGCTACCTTTTCCGGTAGACCATTGTTTAACCCATTGGTTAAAGACGAATCACGCTAGCCTAACTAACTAACTGTTCTTAATCGGTGGGAAAATGATGTTTGTCTAGTCAGGATTCGAACTCGTGAAGCTATGACAGAGAGCCAAGGTCAACTGAGCTACCGCCGCTCATCAGAATAGAATTAAACGCACCGACTGACTGGTGTAACGATTATCGTACCCCTTTTAGAGAAAAGAAAGCGTGACTCGATCCCTGGTCATGTCAAGCTGTTATCTTTTAAAATGTAGCAGTGCTTTTTCCGTCTTGATACCGAGGGTTACAGGTATACGATTACGACACCTGAACTTTCTCACAATACACCGAATCTTTGATAGAGCGTCTGACTCGGATGTGGGACGGCATTATATATATTTATATATATATATACAGATGCAGTAGTCGTACTTCTATCCCCGTAACCCTGAGCGCCAAGGGGGGAAGTCACCGAACCCTGAATACCTGCTTCCAAGCTGGAGGATCTAACGATGCAATGTTGACAACGTATTACATCTGAATATTCAGTAGAATTTGCCCGAACTTTGGCATATTGTATGTGTCCGTATTGCTGACCAGTATTTGATTATTATACCGTTACATGTTGCTATTACGGCCATAGCTTACAGGACATAATAGCAACTGTTTGCAATATTATCGTAAACGTGGTCCCTGTAATAATTTACACTTGTTATATATAGGAAATATTCGATACATAATTCACCGATTCTGTTTTATTTGTCCATTTTCCCACATAAAATACATCTGCTGCAGACGACTTCGAAAATGTTTAGGAAAATGCAAAATTCAATCTATAATTGGTGTTAAAAACTTACATAATGCTATATAATTCTGCAATACGACTTTTAATTCTTTCACATTCTCCGGCAACTTCTCTAACTCTCAGTCACCATCAGTCACCTTCACGAAGTCTCCAGCAGTCTCAGTTGCCGTCAGTCATATTCGCCTAAGTCTCCGTCACCTTCCTTAAGCGTCCGTCACCTTCTATAAGTCTGAGTCACCATCAGTTCCTGTCACCTTCCCAAAGTCTCAGTCACCATCTGTCACTTTCCTTAAGTCTCCGTCACCTTCCATAAGTGTCAGTCACCATCAGTCTCCTTCAGTCCCAGTCACCTTCCCAAAGTCTCAGTCACCATCAGTAACTTTCCCTAAGTCCCCGTCACCTTCCATAAGTCTCAGTCACCATCAGTCTTCTTCAGTCCCAGTCACCTTCCATAAGTCTCCGTCACTTTCCATAAGTCTCAGTCACCATCAGTCTCCTTCAGTCCCAGTCACCTTCCCAAAGTCTCAGTCACCATCAGTCACCTTCCATGTGTCTCAGTCACCATCAGTCTCCTTCAGTCCCAGTCACCTTCCCAAAGTCTAAGTCACCATCAGTTTCTTTCCCTAAGTCTTCGTCACTTTCCATAATTGTCAGTCACCATCAGTCTCCATCAGTCCCAGTCACCTTCCCAAAGTCTCAGTCACCATCAGTCACCTTCCATATGTCTCAGTCACCATCAGTCTCCTTCAGTCCCAGTCACCTTCCCAAAGTCTCAGTCACCATCAGTCACTTTCCCTAAGTCTCCGTCACCTTCCATAAGTCTCAGTGACCACCAGTCTCCTTCAGTCCCAGTCACCTTCCCAAAGTCTCCGTCACCTTCCCTAAGTCTCAGTCACATTCACTACGTTTCAGTTACCATCAGTAACCCTCAGTAACGCTCCTTAAGTCTCAGTCACCATCAGTCTCAGTCACATTCCCTACGTCTCAGTTACCATCAGTAACCCTCAGTAACGCTCCTTAAGTCTCAGTCACCATCAGTCTCAGTCACATGCAGTGTCAGCCCTGATATACATTAGACAAGTGAAAGAAACAATTTTGACCTAGCTGGGACTCGAACCCACGTCACATTGACTTTCATTGACAAACGGCTGCTCTACCAACTGAGCTACCGAGCTTCATACAAATCCATGTCATTACAAGATATATATGTATTCAAAGGTAAATTACCAGGTCAATACTACGCAGTAAAATTTAAAGTATGTTTTATGTAATCATCGACAAAAAGTGGTATCTCAGCATAATTATTCAAGTCTCCCTGTTGAAATTTTAAACACGTTAAATGTTTACTAAATACGTATAAGTAAACAGGTTTACTCATCAATCTTCGCCTGCAATTCATTAATACGTAAACGCAGGTTCTCAAATCAACACCGTCGCCGTAGGCTAGTGGCTAAGCACGAAGCACTTCAAACCTAAATGTTCACTTTTCATTGGTTCGATTTTTATGCTAGGCTTTCATTTTTGCATGTCCGTTTTTTTTCTTAATTTGATTTGTGTATAATATATTTATACGACCATCTCATTTTCCTTTCAGACAATTTCATTTAGTCGATCATAAGATTCCTTTTCATCTTCAAATGTCCTCAATTCTAGTGCAACGACAATGTACGTGTAATCTTGCCCTAAATGTTACAACGTATCACACATGCACTTATTTTAGAAGATTAACTCGACTATATAAAAGACATATAATTAATCGGCATACCTGTACTGTAATAACATAAATAAAAGACAATCATGCTAGCATTACACAAAATGAGCATCATGATATAAAGGCCATGAATGTAAATGACATTCCGATTTAGAGAATCGAATCCGTGACCATTGCATTTGCAGCTATGTGTGCCACGTACTTAGCTGATTGGACGTTGTATTTTACTGTTTCTCACGAAACTTTAATTTAGAATAAATCGTTACGAATATTTATGAGAACGAGACAGTTAAAAGAGAGCTAGACAGACATGTTCGGGAGAGAGAGACAGACAGAGACAGAAAGAGAGAGAGAGAGAGGGGGGGAGAGAGAGAGAGAGAGAGAGAGAGAGAGAGAGAGAGAGAGAGAGAGAGAGAGAGAGAGAGAGGAGAGAGGAGAGAGAGAGAGAGAGAGAGAGAGAGAGAGAGAGAGAGAGAGAGAGAGCAGCAGTTTCTTTGATACTCACAGATATCTTTATCAGAAGTTTCAACTGTTCTAATTAAAAACTGTAGGAGAAGATCGACAACTGGTTTGGGTTCTTAAAACGAGGTTTTTTGCTAGCTGCATAGCATTGGCTATCTTTGGAAGGCTAGCATTTAAAAACAAATACAATTCAAATTCAGAAAAAAAGGACAGACAAAAATGAACGCCTAGCATAAGAATCGAACCAATGAAAAGTGAACTTTTAGGTTTTAAGTGCTTCGTGCTTAGCCACTAGGCTACGACGAGGTGTTGATTTGAACACCTACGTTTACGTATTAATAAGTTGCAGGCGAAGATTGATGAGTGAACCTGTTTACTAATATGTATTTAGTAAAAATTTAAAATGTTTAAAATTACAATACGAAGACTTGAATAATTATGATGAGATACCATTTCATGTCGATGATTACATAAATCATACTTTAAATTTTTCCGCATAGTATTGTCCTGGTAATTACCTTTGAATACATATATATCTTGTAATGACATGGATTTGTATGAAGCTCGGTAGCTCTGTTGGTAGAGCAGCCATCTGTCAATGAACGTCAATGCAAGTGTCGTGTGTTCGAGTCCCAGCTAGGTCAAAAAGAAATCTGACATATGTCAAACTTATATGAACTTTATGTGACTCAGACAAATTGACTGATGGTGACTGAGCCTTAGGGAAGGTGACTGAGACGGATGGTGGATGAGACTTAGGGAAGGTTACTGATGGTGACTGAGACTTAGGGAAGCTTACTTGATGGTGACTGAAACTGATGGAAACTTACGAAATGGGACTTAGACTTATGGAGACTAAGGGTCAGGAGACTGACTGAGACTGATGGAGACTTAGTTAATGTGACTGAGGATGACGGAAATTAATATAAGGTGACTGATACTGACGAGGACTTAGTTGAGGTGACTGAGGCTGACGGATACTTAGTTAAGGTGACTGAGGATGACGGAGACTTAGTTAAGGTGACTGAGTCTGATGGAGACTTAGGGAATGTGACTGAGACTGACTGATACTGACGGAGACTTAGTTAAGGTGACTGAGGTTGACGGAGACTAAGGGAATGCGACTGAGGCTGACAGAGACTTAGTTAAGGTGACTGAGGTTGACGGAGACTTAGTTAAGGTGACTGAGGTTGACATAGACTTAGTTAAGGTGACTGAGGTTGACGGAGACTAAGGAAAAGAGACTGAGGTTGACGGAGACTTAGTTAAGGTGACTGAGGTTGACGGAGACTTAGGGAAGGTGACTTAGGCTGACGGAGACTAAGATGTGACTGAGGCTGACGTAGACTTAGTTAAGGTGACGGAGACATAGGGACTGAGGCTGACGGAGACTTAGGGAATGTGACTGAGGCTGACGGAGACTTAGTTAAGGTGACTGACGGAGACTTAGTAACGTGACGGAGACTTAGGGAAGGTGACTGAGGCTGACGGATACTAATGGAATATGACTTCTTCAAGTTCGTCAACTTGTCAATAAAGTTGACGAAATTGACGAACAAAATATTTTTCTAACAACTTTATTTCTTTCCTTTAGATAATGTATCTGGACGTATTGAATGCAAATTAGACCCTTTTTCATGTTTCATGGCGATCAGTCAATCAGAAGAGCTTCTCCAAGTTCGTCAATTCGTCAACTTGTTAATAAAGTTGACGAAATTGACGAAAAAAATATTTTTCTAACAACTTTATTTTTTTCCTTTAGATAAGTATCTGGACGTATTGAATGCAAATTATGCCCTATTTCATGTTTCATGGCGATCAGTCAATCAGAAGAGCTTCTTCAAGTTCGTCAACTTGTCAATAAAGTTGACGAAATTGACGAAAAAAATATTGTTCTAAAAACTTTATATCTTTCCTTTAGAGAAGTATCTGGACGTATTGAATGCAAATTAGACCCTATTTCGTGTTTCAAGGCGATCAGTCAATCAGAAGACCTTCGTGAAGTTCGTCAATTCGTCAACTCGTCAATTTAGTTGACGAACAAATTATTTTTCTATAAACTTTATCTCTTTCCTTTAGATAATGTATCTGGACGTACTGAATGCAAATTAGGCCCTATATCAAATGTCATGGCCATCAGTCATTCAGAATGCTTTGTCTATTCGTCATTGTAATGTTTATATTATGTATTGTGCTATTCTTACGATACACAGGAAGTTGTATTATTATGCCATGCGGTTTTAGTTTATTGAATAAAACATCATTCACACGACCTGTGTATATTTTATTAAACCTAAAGAACATAAAATCTGGCGACGAGGATTTAAAATGGCAATGCAGTTACCTTCTTTTCCGGTTTTCCAAGTCCACCAAAATGAACAATCGGCGGGAGCAAGGTGGAAAAAGTGGATCGACAAATTTGAGATCATGATTTGTGCACTTGACATTGATAGTGACCTGAGAAAAAAGGCACTGTTGCTACACTACGTTGGCGATGAGACATACGATATATTCGACAGTTTCTCTGATGAGAAAAAGGGTACAGGCGCAACCTTAACCGTCGGGGAAAATCAGGTATCTAACGAATACTCTGTTCTGAAACAATCTCTCACCAACTATTTTACACCGAAGAAAAACACAACATACGAAGTGTTCAAGTTCAGACAGACAAATCAAAATACTGGTGAACCGGTTGATGGATATTACACAAGACTAAGAACTTTAGCCAGTACATGTGATTTTCATGATGCTGATAGAGAGATTTTATCTCAGATTGTACAAGGATGTACATCATCCAGGATTAGACGGCGGGCTCTGAGAGACAATTACACGCTAGATAAGGTACTTGATGAAGCCAGAGCCTTAGAACTATCCGAATCAAGGGTATCAGTAATCGAAAGTGGTACCAGCCATGTGAATGCAGCGTTTAAGGGGAAGCCAGACGTGGACGCTATCAACGCAAGACCAAATCAACCGTATAGCCAGTCGAGGGGGAGAGGACGTGCCTCAACGCGTGGTGCTAGACAACGATCACAAAATGAACACAAACAATGCAGAAACTGTGGTGGGGACTTTTTCCCATAAAATATGTCCTGCTTATGGGAAAGAGTGTAGATATTGCAAAAAGAAAAATCATTTTGCAACAGTTTGTAGAAAGAAACAATACCCTAAGCAGGTTAACTTTGCGCAAGTTGATGCTGAAAGTAGTAAGAAAACTGACACTAAATATGACAGTTCTAGTGAAGAATCTGTATTTAATGTTTATCAACACAATTCAAATGTTCCTTCAGTTTGTGCTAAAGTACTAAATAGTAACATTGATTTTCTTATTGACACAGGGGCAAGTGTGAACATTATCAGTGAAACGGTTTTTGAGCAAATGTCAAGTAGACCGAAACTTCGAAATCCATCCCCATTCATATATGCATATGGTTCTGCAGATCCTTTAAAAGTTAAGGGTTACTTTCATTCTCAGGTTAGGTACAAAAGCAATGAAATAGGTGCAAATTTTTATGTAGTTGAAAGTACAAATAGTAAGTATTCTCGCTGTCTTTTAGGGGCTACAACTGCACAGGCTTTACACATGGTCCACTTTGCATTTACCACTCTTTCTGGTTCTATTCCAGAGCAGTTTCCATCCCTGTTTGACGGTAAGATGGGCAAAATAAAGGGCGTTAAGGTGAAATTGCATATAGACCAAAATGTCTCGCCCATTTCACAGCGCCATAGGCGTATTCCCTTCCATGTTAGGAAAAATGTCGAGACAGAGATCAAACGTCTCGAAGACCTTGATGTTATAGAACCTATTAGTGGCCCTACACCCTGGGTCAGTCCAGTTGTGGTTGTTCCCAAGAAAACCTCTGGGGTAAGAGTCTGTATTGATATGAGGATGGCAAACAAGGCCATAAGTAGGGAAAAACACCCTATGCCTACTGCTGATGAGCTTATGGCAGATCTGAACTCTTCCACAGTTTTCAGTAAACTTGACTTGTCTAATGCATACCATCAGCTTGAACTTGATGAAGCAAGTCGGTACATTACCACTTTCAGCACTCATGTAGGTCTCAGACGGTACAAGCGGCTGTTATTTGGGGTTAATGCTGCATCAGAAATCTTTCAAAAAGTTATAGCTGATTTGTTAGCAGACATTCAAGGTGCAAGAAATCTGTCTGATGACATCATCATTCATGGCAAAGATCAATCTGATCATGATCGTGCTCTTAGAATGACATTAGAGAGGCTTAGTAGCATGGGTGCTAAGCTAAACAAAGACAAATGTGTCTTCTCTGCAAACAAAATCACCTTCTTTGGTCACGTTTTCAGTAATCTGGGTGTGTCAGCTGATCCAGAGAAGATCAAGGCTATTGTCGAGAAAGCTGCTCCAAAAACCCATGCTGAAGTAAGGTCATTTCTTGGTATGACTCAGTATGTTTCCAGATACATACCCCAATATGCTACCCTTACAGAACCTCTCCGTCGTCTGACTCGGAAAGACGCTCCCTGGTCTTGGTCTCAAAATGAACAAACCTCTTTTGAAAATCTAAAAACAGCTCTGTCCAGTGCACAAGTGATGGTATATTTTGATCCGAATAAATCAACTGAGGTCATAGTAGATGCGTCCCCAGTTGGCATTGCAGCCATTCTATCTCAGGAGGGTAAAGTTGTCTGTTATGCTAGTCGAGCTCTAACAGACGTCGAACAGCGATACTCTCAAACAGACCGAGAGATGTTAGCTGTTGTGTATGGAGTTGAACATTTCCACTTGTATCTATTTGCCTCTGAGTTTAAAGCAGTTACTGATCACAAACCCCTACTTGGTATTGTTAATAGCCAGAAACCTGCTTCCATACGCATGGAACGTTGGCGTCTTCGTCTCATGCCGTATCAGTTCACTCTAGAATATAGGCCAGGTAAGGATGATCTTAACCCAGCAGACTACATGAGCAGACACCCTTACGAACAGCCTAAGAGAGACAATGCTGCTGAAGCATTTGTTGCTTTCATAAGTCAGCATGCCGTCCCAAAGGCAATGTCTTTTGATGAGGTTCAAAAAGCAACTGTAGCACATCACACTCTTCAAAAGGTGATGATCGCTGTTCAGACAGGCAGATGGTGGGATGATCCTGATATGTCGCTTTATTCTCGTTTCAAGGATGAGTTTGCAGTCTATAATGGTGTTGTACTCAGAGATTTTAGGTTGGTCATTCCCTCTTCTTTGCATAAAAGAGTCATTGACATTGCTCACCATACTCATCAAGGTATTGTCAAGACTAAACAGCTTATAAGGGAAAAGGTGTGGTTTCCTGGTATTGACAAAATGGTTGAGGAAACTGTCAAAGCATGCATTCCATGCCAAGCATCTTATCCTGGATCCACAAAGCGTGAACCAGTTTGCCCGACCCAATTGCCCCTTGAACCTTGGTCTGAGATTGCCATAGATTTTGCTGGACCGTTTCCATCCGGTCAATATGCTTTAGTGGTACTTGATGAACATAGTCGGTTTCCAGAGGTCGAAATTGTTTCTTCTACCTCTGCAAAGGTTGTTTGTCCCAAACTTAGTTCGATCTTTGCTCGACAAGGATTCCCGACTGTTGTGAAAACAGATAATGGGCCCCCTTTCCAAGGACATGAGTTTTCAGACTTTGCCAAAGTATGTGGTTTTACGCACAGAAGGATTACTCCTTTATGGCCAGAAGCTAATGGTGGTGTTGAAAGATTCATGGGCACACTCAACAAGTTTGTCCGAGCTTCTGTCGCAGGAAATCGTGACTGGAGGGCTGAGCTTGATAGTTTCCTCATGCACTATCGAGCCACTCCACATAGCTTCACTCAGGTGTCTCCATTTGAAGCTCTTACTGGCAGAAAAATGAGCATAGGGATTCCTCACATTCCCAAGACGGAGTCAATCCCTGTCTCAGCTCGCATGCGTCAGACTGATGCATCAAGTAAAAGCAAAATGAAAGAGTATGCTGATAAAAAGAGGCATGTTTTGCCATCCTCTCTTTCCCCAGGTTCTCATGCTCTGCTTAAGCAACGTAAGGTGAACAAGCTTACTCCACCTTACAACCCTGACCCTTACACAGTTGTACAAAAACATGGTAGTATGGTCACAGCTGAGCGCAATGGTCATTGCGTTACCCGCAATTCTTCCTTTTTCAGGCCGGTTAATGTTGAACCATCGTTTGAAGCTGAGGAAAATACTGAATCAGACTGCAAGGGAGATATAGATAATCCAGTAGTAAATGGGTCTAGTCCTCAGCATTCACCTGTTTCTAGAGATGGTCCTTCAGTGGTACATGAGCCTAGTCCTACCTCAAAACCCATTCACACTTCTAGTTCGAGCCCCGCAATTGTAGCTCCTAGAAGAAACCCAAGTCGCAATGCCAGTGTGCCTCAGAGATACAAAGATTTTGTTGTTAACTGAGACATTCTGACAATCTGGTTTACTTGTTTATTTCATTTTGAGATTTATAGTATATTTCAATCTAGTCATTAATGCTACACCTAGTCATGCATATCTAGTCTATTGTAAATGTCCAAAGTTTTGAGTTTAAAGGGCTATCTGACATTTGTTTAAGTACTGTTTGACACTTGTTTAAATACTGTTAACATTTGTTAGTGGTTCAAAAGGAATAGTTGATTATTAGCAATTTGATCTTTCATTTTTCTCTTCAATATTTTTTCTCAGTATTATAAAGCTTAATTACTTATAGATACATTTTGACACCAGATTCCAATTCATCTTATAGGATCATTACTTCTTTAAAAGCTTGTAAAGTTTTGTTCAAGGTTGGGAGGAATGTAATGTTTATATTATGTATTGTGCTATTCTTACGATACACAGGAAGTTGTATTATTATGCCATGCGGTTTTAGTTTATTGAATAAAACATCATTCACACGAGCTGTGTATATTTTATTAAACCTAAAGAACATAAAAGTCATCACGTCAATTTTGTTAAACGAAATATACGTTGACAAACATCAAAGCATATTCTTCTTCAGTTGAATCTCTTCATACACAGGTTCTAACTAATAGCTTTCTGCATAGTGTGTCGATTAGAAAGGGACTGCACAGCCAAACGTTTGTTTTTATTACTTCTTAGTTTGTTTTTATTACTTCTTAGTTTGTTTAAGAATGGGTCTTCCGATTTCGGGTTTATTTCGGATGTTGTTTCTCTGCTACATAAATATGATATTTACGATAACTTGGAAGACTATATAGCATATGGCGATTTTCCTAGTAGATATTTTTGGAAACATTGTATTAATACAAAGGTTCGTAACTACTTTCAGATCAGGGGCGTAGCTTTGCAATAATCAATGTGTAGGCCGTCTCGTGAGAAAATCTACATTGTGGACTCTGCGTAAAGTATCGACACGGATCAGCCTAAGCATGCCACACAGGCCTACCCGGATAGATACTTTTCGCCTCCTGTGGATTTTCTGTTTCAGGAATAACTACTCTATACATCTGTCCCCCTAAGCCGGAATGTGTCGGTCGGATCAGTCTGCGCGCACTGCGCAGGCTGATCTGATCGATACATTACGCAGATGTCTATCGCCGCAGCTGCATTTTGGGGGCATTTTGAGAAAAAATGTGTAGGCACGTGCCTACAGTGCCTAAAGGGAGCTACGCCCCTGACTATATAGAAAAATTGAATGTTAGAACTTCTTCGAGACAGTTTGTCTTATACAGAAAACTACAGTATCAGTTCTCTGCTAATCCACTGTGGGACTACGCTAAACGTAATCCGAATATGCGATTTTCCTAGTAGATATTTTTGGAAACATTGTATTAATACAAAGGTTCGTAACTACTATATATAAAAATGGACTGTTAGAACGTCTTCGGGACAGTTTGTCTTATACAGAAAACTACAGTATCAGTTCTCTGCTAATCCAGTGTGGGACCCATTCTTAAACAAACTAAGAAGTAATAAAAACAAACGTTTGGCTGTGCAGTCCCTTTCTAATCGACACACTATGCAGAAAGCTATTAGTCAGAACCTGTGTATGAAGAGATTCAACTGAAGAAGAATATGCTTTGATGTTTGTCAACGTATATTTCGTTTAAAAAAAATGACGTGTTGACGAATTGACGAACTTGACGTAGCCCTTCTGAATGACTGATGGCCATGAAAGTTAAAAAAGGGTTTAATTTGCATTGAATACGTCCAGATACATTATCTTAAAGACAGAAATAAAGTATTTAGAAAAATATTTTTTTCGTCAATTCGTCAACAAAATTGACGTGTTGACGAATTGACGAACTTGACAAAGCATTCTGAATGACTGATGGCCATGACATTTGATATAGGGCATATATTTGCATTCAATACGTCCAGATACTTTATCTAAAGGAAAGATTTTGTTTGTTTGTTTTGTTTGTTTGGAGTTTAACGCCGCTTTCAACAGCTTTGGTCATATCACGGCGGTCAGTGCACCTACCCATGTTTTCCTGGCTGTCCCACACCAGTACTTACACCACATTCTTTCGAAGCCACTGACTGCTTTCTCACATAGATCAGAGGTGAGAGGCAATGGAAAACATCGCCCAAAAGAATGTCGCCGCAACCGGGTATCGAACCCGTGACCTCCAGATCACGAGTCAGATACGCTACCAATTGAGCTACCCGGCCGGGTCCTAAAGGAAAGAGATAAAGTTTTTAGAAATATATATTTTTTGTCAATTTCATGTAATGTCCCTCTTTAAGAGATTTAAGAATAAAGTATTTTAAACCGTCTTTTCCAACATTGTTTAAATTTTCGCTATTAATGTCAACTAAAAATAGAAATGTACAAAGTAGTCTTGCTAGATTTATTAATGAAGCTTCAAATAGGAGGAGGGATCTTATATCGATACCTGCTATTTGAATCATAACCACAGAAAAACCTTTAACTATTACTAATGATGTTTATATGATGTTTATGTATAATGTATATATGAATAGTTTTGTTATGCATGTGATGATATTTTGTAGTCATGTTTTGTGCATGTTCAACCATTTTGAATGTATTTTGTATGGCCAAGTTTATAGAAAAATATTTTTTTCGTCAATTTCGTCAACTTTATTGACAAGTTGACGAATTGACGAACTTGACAAAGCCCTACTGAATGACTGATCGCCATGCAATTTGAAATAGGGCCTTATTTGCATTCAATACATCCAGATACTTATCTAAAGGAAAGAAATAAAGTTTTTAGAAAAATATATTTTTCGTCAATTTCGTCAACACAATTGACGAGTTGACGAATTGTCATAGCTCTTCTGATTGACTGATGGCCATGAAACACGAAATAGGGCCCAATTTGCATTTGTTCGTCCAGAAACATCATCTTAAAGAAAGAAATAACGTTTTTAGAAGAAATGTCACAGTTCGTCACTCGTCAATTCGTCACTCGTCAACCTAACTTCACGGACCTATACAAATGTCACAGTTCGTCACTCGTCAATTCGTCACTCGTCAACCTAACTTCACGGACCTGGCTATTACCTGATGGCTGAATACCGACATGAGCATAAATTCCTTTCCAGGCACCCAATTTCATCATTTTTCAAGCAATATGACAGTGTCCCACCCCATAAATTTACAGAGTATGTCATAAATGAAAGCTAAGTAGCAAATATCAGGACAATAAGGCAATTACCATCAAAGAAATTCCTATTTTCCTATGCCACCCAAACCTAGGTTTTGCGGCTTGAGTCCGGCAAGTTTTCCACGTTCCCGCAAGATACAAGTTCTCCAAGAGAAAAAACCCAGAAACACAACATTTTTAGGTTATACTATGTTACATGTTTAAATAAATGACCAAACTTCATGTTTATGCCTGTTTTGGGCCATTAAACAATCAAAGAAAAGTTTAAATAGCTGGAAAAACCTCATTTTGTTATGGAAAAATGTAAAAGTGGCTATTCCCTGATGGCTGAATACCGACATGAGCATAAATTCCTCTCTAGGCACCCCGCATGCAGTTTCATCATTTTTCAAGCAATATGACAGTGTCCCACCCCATAAATTTACAGAGTATGTCATAAATGAAAGCAAAGTAGCAAATATCAGGACAATAAGGCAATTATCTTCAAAGAAATTCCTATTTTCCTATACCACCCAAACCTAGGTTTTGCGGCTTGAGTCCGGCAAGTTTTCCACGTTCATGCAAGATACAAGTTCTCCAAGAGAAAAAACCCAGAAACACAACATTTTTAGGTTATACTATGTTACATGTTAAAATAAATGACCAAACTTCATGTTTATGCCTGTTTTTGGGCCATTAAACAATCAAAGAAAAGTTTAAATAGCTGGAAAAATCTCATTTTGTTATGTAAAAGTGGCTATTCCCCGATGTCTGAATACCGACATGAGCATAAATTCCTCTCTAGGCACCCTGCATGCAGTTTCATCATTTTTTAAGCAATATGACAGTGTCCCAACCCATAAATTTACAGAGTATGTCATAAATGAAAGCAAAGTAGCAAATATCAGGACAATAAGGCAATTATCTTCAAAGAAATTCCTATTTTCCTATGCCACCCTAGGTTTTGCAGCTTGAGTCGGGCAAGTTTTCTGCATTCCCGCAAGATACAGGTTCTCCAAGAGAAAAAAAACAGAAACACATTACATATTTAGGTTATACTATTTCACATATTTAAAGAAATGACCAAACTTCATGTCTATGCCTGTTTTGGGCCATTAAACAATCAAAGAAAAGTTTAAATAGCTGAAAAAACATAATTTGTTCATGGAAAAACGGAAAAGTGGCTATTCCCTAATGGCTGAATACCGACATGAGCATAAATTCCTCTCCAAGCACCCCGCATGCTGTTTTATCATTTGTCAAGCAATTTGACTGTGTCCCACCCCATAAATTTACAGACTATGTTATAAATGAAAGCAAAGTAGCAAATATCTGGACAATAAGGCAATTATCTTCAAAGAAATTCCTATTTTCCTATGCCACCCAAACCTAGGTTTTGCGGCTTGAGTCGTGCAAGTTTTCCGCGTTCCCGCAAGATACAGGTTCTCCAAGAGAAAAAAACTGAAACACAACATTTTTAGGTTATTCTATGTTACATGTTAAAATAAATGACCAAACTTCATGTTTATGCCTGTTTTGGGCCATTAAACAATCAAAGAAAAGTTTAAATAGCTGGAAAAACCTCATTTTGTTATGGAAAAATGTAAAAGTGGCTATTCCCCGATGGCTGAATACCGACATGAGCATAAATTCCTCTCCAGGCACCCTGCATGCAGTTTCATCATTTTTCAAGCAATATGACAGTGTCCCAACCCATAAATTTACAGAGTATGTCATTTATATATATGAAAGCAAAGTAGCAAATATCAGGACAATAAGGCAATTATCTTCAAAGAAATTCCTATTTTCCTATGCCCCCCAAACCTAGGTTTTGCGGCTTGAGTCCGGCAAGGTTTCTGCGTTCGCGCAAGATACAGGTCTCCGAGAGAAAAAACCCAGAAACACATAGCATTTTTAGGTTTTACTGTGTCATATGTTTAAAGAAATGACCAAACTTCATGTTTATGCCTGTTGTGGGCCATTAAACAATCAAAGAAAAGTTTAGATAGCTGGAAAAACATAATTTGTTTATGGAAAAATATATAATTGTCTATATTACCTAATGACTGAATACCGACATGAGCCTAAATTTCACGCCATGCACCCAGTTTCATCATTTTCAAGCAATTTGACTGTGTCCCACCCCATAAAGCAACCTAGAATGCTTCAATATTTGCAGCTGACACAAAATTGACTTGTAACATTTTAAATTCCATCTTTGTTTCCATGTAAATCGACCAGTTTTCAGTCCTCAATTGTCACACTTTCTAAGCGTTTCTCATACATGTATCATGAAGAGAGAACTTTACCTCTAACCTTTAAAACAATTCAAAGAAAATGGGGGGTCATGCATTTTGCAAGAAAGAACTCACCAGGCAAATATGCTTACTGTCATTTTGGATCAAATCTGGCCCGGACAAAACCGGTGTTTAGCATTCTCTACTTAATTCACTTTTAAACAACTAAAAGTAATCAAATCAATCAATTCCAGTGCATCCTATACAAATTTACAATGATTTTAAACTCAATGTCATATATTCAATGTATTCTGGTGATGGTATACACTCATTCTACGCAAACAAAGGTTTTTTTAGGGACTATTTGGGTGTAGATCAGCATGTCAGTGAATGTATTTGTCGTAATTTGACCTTTAACAAATCACCATGTGTGTTAGTTAGAACATTAACCTCCATCAAAAATGAGGTCACTTGATTAAATTTTTTTTAGGGACTATTTGGGTGTAGATCAGCATGTCAGTGGATGTATTTGTCGTAATTTGACACGTCAATTTTGTTGACAAATTGACGAAAAATATATTTTTCTAAATACTTTATTTCTGTCTTTAAGATAATGTATCTGGACGTATTCAATGCAAATTAAACCCTTTTTTAACTTTCATGGCCATCAGTCATTCAGAAGGGCTACGTCAAGTTCGTCAATTCGTCAACACGTCAATTTTGTTAAACGAAATATACGTTGACAAACATCAAAGCATATTCTTCTTCAGTTGAATCTCTTCATACACAGGTTCTGACTAATAGCTTTCTGCATAGTGTGTCGATTAGAAAGGGACTGCACAGCCAAACGTTTGTTTTTATTACTTCTTAGTTTGTTTAAGAAGTCCCACACTGGATTAGCAGAGAACTGATACTGTAGTTTTCTGTATAAGACAAACTGTCCCGAAGACGTTCTAACAGTCCATTTTTATATATAGTAGTTACAAACCTTTGTATTAATACAATGTTTCCAAAAATATCTACTAGGAAAATCGCATATTCGGATTACGTTTAGCGTAGTCCCACAGTGGATTAGCAGAGAACTGATACTGTAGTTTTCTGTATAAGACAAACTGTCTCGAAGAAGTTCTAACATTCAATTTTTCTATATAGTCAGGGGCGTAGCTCCCTTTAGGCACTGTAGGCACGTGCCTACACATTTTTTCTCAAAATGCCCCCAAAATGCAGCTGCGGCGATAGACATCTGCGTAATATATCGATCAGATCAGCCTGCGCAGTGCGCGCAGACTGATCCGACCGACACATTCCGGCTTAGGGGGACAGATGTATAGAGTAGTTATTCCTGAAACAGAAAATCCACAGGAGGCGAAAAGTGTCTATCCGGGTAGGCCTGTGTGGCATGCTTAGGCTGATCCGTGACGATACTTTACGCAGAGTCCACAATGTAGATTTTCTCACGAGACGGCCTACACATTGATTATTGCAAAGCTACGCCCCTGATCTGAAAGTAGTTACGAACCTTTGTATTAATACAATGTTTCCAAAAATATCTACTAGGAAAATCGCCATATGCTATATAGTCTTCCAAGTTATCGTAAATATCATATTTATGTAGCAGAGAAACAACATCCGAAATAAACCCGAAATCGGAAGACCCATTCTTAAACAAACTAAGAAGTAATAAAAACAAACGTTTGGCTGTGCAGTCCCTTTCTAATCGACACACTATGCAGAAAGCTATTAGTTAGAACCTGTGTATGAAGAGATTCAACTGAAGAAGAATATGCTTTGATGTTTGTCAACGTATATTTCGTTTAACAAAATTGACGTGCTGACGAATTGACGAACTTGACGTAGCCCTTCTGAATGACTGATGGCCATGAAAGTTAAAAAGGATTTAATTTGCATTGAATACGTCCAGATACATTATCTTAAAGACAGAAATAAAGTTTTTAGAAAAATATATTTTTCGTCAATTTGTCAACAAAATTGACGTGTTGACGAATAGACAAAGCATTCTGAATGACTGATGGCCATGACATTTGATATAGGGCCTAATTTGCATTCAGTACGTCCAGATACATTATCTAAAGGAAAGAGATAAAGTTTATAGAAAAATAATTTTTTCGTCAATTTCGTCAACTAAATTGACGAGTTGACGAATTGACGAACTTCACGAAGGTCCTCTGATTGACTGATCGCCTTGAAACACGAAATAGGGTCTAATTTGCATTCAATACGTCCAGATACTTCTCTAAAGGAAAGATATAAAGTTTTTAGAACAATATTTTTTTCGTCAATTTCGTCAACTTTATTGACAAGTTGACGAATTGACGAACTTGAAGAAGCTCTTCTGATTGACTGATCGCCATGAAACATGAAATAGGGCATAATTTGCATTCAATACGTCCAGATACTTATCTAAAGGAAAAAAATAAAGTTGTTAGAAAAATATTTTTTTCGTCAATTTCGTCAACTTTATTAACAAGTTGACGAATTGACGAACTTAAAGAAGCTCTTCTGATTGACTGATCGCCATGAAACATGAAAAAGGGTCTAATTTGCATTCAATACGTCCAGATACATTATCTAAAGGAAAGAAATAAAGTTTTTAGAAAAATATTTATTTCGTCAACTTTATTGACACGTTGACGAATTGACGAACTTGACAAAGCTCTGTTGAATGACTGATCGCCATGAAATTTGAATAGGGCCTAATTTGCATTCAATACATCCAGATACTTATCTAAAGGAAAGAAATAAAGTTTTTAGAAAAATATTTTTTTCGTCAATTTCGCTAACAAAATTGTCGAGTTGACGAATTGTCGAAGCTCTTCTGATTGACTGATGGCCATGAAACATGAAATAGGGCCCAATTTGCATTTATTCGTCCAGAAACATCATCTTAATAGATAAGAAACAGATTCTGCCTGTTATAGATAAAAAAAAAATGCATCACAATCTTTATTGGTAGCTGAACGCAAAAATAAACAAGATGGCCTCACCTTATTTTTTATATAATCAAGAAAAACTTTCTGACAATATTTCAAGCTGCTGAAACAAAAATTCAATCAAGTGTTGTCACTGTCCATCAGTCGCATTAACATTCCCTAAATCTCAGTCACCAAGTCTCCATCAGTCTCAGCAGGGACACTATATTATTCCGTCAGCCGCAGTCACCTTCTCTAAGTGTCAGTCACCTTCACGATGTCTCAGTTATCTTCCCGTAGTCTAAGTCAGCCTCAGTCACCTTCCCTAATTCTCCGTCACGTTACAAAGTCTGCGTCAGCCTCAGTCACATTCCCTAAGTCTCCATCACATTATCTAAGTCAGCCTCAGTCATATTCCATTAGTATCCGTCAGCCTCAGTCACCTTCCCTAAGTCTCCGTCACGTTACTAAGTCTACGTCAGTCACCTTAATTAAGTCTCCGTCAGTCACCTTAACTAAGTCTCTGTCAGCCTCAGTCACATTCCCTAAGTCTCCGTCACCTTAACTAAGTCTTCGTCAGCCTCAGTCACATCTTAGTCTCCGTCAGCCTCAGTCACATTCCCTATGTATCCGTCACCTTAACTAAGTCTACGTCAGTCGCAGTCACCTTAACTGAGTCTTCGTCAGCTTCAGTCACATCTTAGTCTCCGTCAGCCTCAGTCACATTCCCTATGTATCCGTCACCTTAACTAAGTCTACGTCAGCCTCAGTCACATCTTAGTCTCCGTCAGCCTAAGTCACCTTCCCTAAGTCTCCGTCAACCTCAGTCACCTTAACTAAGTCTCCGTCAACCTCAGTCTCTTTTCTTTAGTCTCCGTCAACCTCAGTCACCTTAACTAAGTCTATGTCAACCTCAGTCACCTTAACTAAGTCTCCGTCAACCTCAGTCACCTTAACTAAGTATCCGTCAACCTCAGTCACCTTAACTAAGTATCCGTCAGCCTCAGTCACCTTATATTAATTTCCGTCATCCTCAGTCACATTAACTAAGTCTCCATCAGTCTCAGTCAGTCTCCTGACCCTTAGTCTCCATAAGTCTAAGTCCCATTTCGTAAGTTTCCATCAGTTTCAGTCACCATCAAGTAAGCTTCCCTAAGTCTCAGTCACCATCAGTAACCTTCCCTAAGTCTCAGTCACCATCAGTAACCTTCCCTAAGTCTCATCCACCATCAGTCTCAGTCACCTTCCCTAAGGCTCAGTCACCATCCGTCAATTTGTCTGAGTCACATAAAGTTCATATAAGTTTGACATATGTCAGATTTCTTTTTGACCTAGCTGGGACTCGAACACACGACACTTGCATTGACTTTAATTGACAGATGGCTGCTCTACCAACAGAGCTACCGAGCTTCATACAAATCCATGTCATTACAAGATATATATGTATTCAAAGGTAATTACCAGGACAATACTATGCGGTAAAATTTAAAGTATGATTTATGTAATCATCGACATGAAGTGGTATCTCATCATAATTATTCAAGTCTTCGTATTGTAATTTTAAACATTTTAAATTTTTACTAAATACATATTAGTAAACAGGTTCACTCATCAATCTTCGCCTGCAACTTATTAATACGTAAACGCAGGTGTTCAAATCAACACCTCGTCGTAGCCTAGTGGCTAAGCACGAAGCACTTAAAACCTAAAAGTTCACTTTTCATTGGTTCGATTCTTATGCTAGGCGTTCATTTTTGTCTATCCTTTTTTTCTGAATTTGAATTGTATTTGTTTTTAAATGCTAGCCTTCCAAAGATAGCCAATGCTATGCAGCTAGCAAAAAACCTCGTTTTAAGAACCCAAACCAGTTGTCGATCTTCTCCTACAGTTTTTAGCTCGCCAGTACGAAGTACAGGAGAGCTTATGTGTTACCCCCGGTGTCGGCACCGTCGGCACCGTCGGCACCGTCGGCGGCGTCGGCGTCGGCGGTGGCGTAGACACCTAGGTTTAAGGTTTGTGTTTAAGGTTTTCATTTGGGTTTTAAGGGTTTATACCTTTAGGAACCATTTGTCATCCATCTACGCACACCACTACACCCGTCCTGACCCTGGGTCAAGGTCAAGGTAATTTCTACTTGGTTCTACTTGGTTCAGTTACAAGGTTTAAGGTTTGCGTTTAACGTTTAACATATCACTCTGCATTCACTATTATGACATTGATTGCTTTCATATTTAGTTTATACATTTAGGAACTATTGGTCATCTATCTACGCACACCACTACACCCGTTCTGACCCTGGGTCAAGGTCAAGGTCATTTCTACTTGGTTCAGTTACAAGGTTTAAGGTTTGCGTTTAACGTTTAACATATCACTCTGCATTCACTATTATGACATTGATTGCTTTCATATTTAGTTTATACATTTAGGAACTATTGGTCATCCATCTACGCACACCACTACACCCGTTCTGACCCTGGGTCAAGGTCAAGGTCATTTCTACTTGGTTCAGTTACAAGGTTTAAGGTTTGCGTTTAACGTTTAACATATCACTCTGCATTCACTATTATGACATTGATTGCTTTCATATTTAGTTTATACATTTAGGAACTATTGGTCCATCTACGCACCCCACTACACCCGTCCTGACCCTGGGTCAAGGTCAAGGTCATTTCTACTTGGTTCTGTTATATGGTTTAAGGTTTCTGTTTAACATATCACTCTGCATGCATTATTATGACATTGATTGCTTTCATATTTAATTTATACGTTTATGAACTATTGGTAATCAATCTACGCACACCACTACACACTTCCTGACCCTATGTCAAGGTCAAGGTCATTTCTACTTGGTTCTGTTACAAGGTTTAAGGTTTGCGTTTAACGTTTAACATATCACTCTGCATTCACTATTATGCCATTGATTGCTTTCATATTCAGTTTATACATTTAGGAACTATTGGTCATCCATCTACGCACACCACTACACCCGTCCTGACCCTGGGTCAAGGTCAAGGTCATTTCTACTTGGTTCAGTTACAAGGTTTAAGGTTTGCGTTTAACGTTTAACATATCACTCTGCATTCACTATTATGACATTGATTGCTTTCATATTTAGTTTATACATTTAGGAACTATTGGTCCATCTACGCACCCCACTACACCTGTCCTGACCCTGGGTCAAGGTCAAGTTATATCAGAGTTTAAAATCTAACTTTTTCGTCACGTTTTCAAATAACTTTTTTTCTACTCAAAGGATTAGATTGAAACTTCTGACAAATGTTTATATCAATGTGTGTGATTGGTTCACAAAAGGGGGATAATCCAAATAATTTTATATCAGAGTTATTGCCCCTTTTCTGTCAAAAAATTAAATTTTCAAATAACTTTTTTTCTACCCGAAGGATTGGATTGAAACTTCTGACAAATGTTACTTTTTTTTTTATTCGACGTCAGTCTGTCTATTTTTTTTTTTTATCCGGGGTCTGTCTGTCTGTCTGTCGGTCACACTTTTTTCGTCACGTTTTCAAATAACTTTTGTTCTACTCATAGGATTAGATTGAAACTTCTGACAAATGTTTTTATCAATGTGTGTGATTGGTTCACAAAAGGGCGATAATCCAAATAATTTTATATCAGAGTTATTGCCCCTTTTCTGTCAAAAATTTAAATTTTCAAATAACTTTTTTTCTACTCAAAGGATTGGATTGAAACTTCTGACAAATGTTTATATCAATGTGTATGATGGGTTCACAAAAAGGGGGATAATCCAAATATTTTTATATCAGAGTTATTGGCCCTTTTCTGTCAAAAATTTAATCTACTCAAAGAATTGGATTGAAACTTCTGACAAATGTTTATATCAATGTGTATGATGGGTTCACAAAAGGGGGATAATCCAAATATTTTTATATCAGAGTTATTGCCCCTTTTCTGTCAAATATTCAAATTACTTTTTTTCTGCTCAAAGGATTGGATTGAAACTTCTGACAAATGTTTATATCAATTTTTGTGATGGGTTCACAAAAGGGGGATAATCCAAATACTTTTTTATATCAGAGTTATTGCCCCTTTTCTATCAAAAATTAAAATTTTCTGACAAGGCGCCGGCAGGTGACACACGTGCTCCGGGGAGCACTCCATTCTAGTTGAACTTATAATTTTTGTCAAAAGTATTGAAAAGGTGTATTATCTTGCAATAGGTGATACTGTGCGACTTTACCTAATACTTTAACTGTTCTGAAGTAGGCCCTGATATACGAGCTATATTGTCCTCCGACAACTCTTGTTAATTAGAACAGTTGAAACTTCTGATAAATATATCTGTGAGTATCAAACAAACTGCTGCCCTCTCTCTCTCTCTCTCTCTCTCTCTCTCTCTCTCTCTCTCTCTCTCTCTCTCTCTCTCTCTCTCTCTCTCTCTCTCTCTCTCTCGCTCTCTCTCTCTCTCTCTCTCTCTCTCTCTCTCTCTCTCTCTCTCTCTCTCTCTCCCCCCCCTCTCTCTGTGTCTCTCTTTCTGTCTCTGTCTGTCTCTGTCTGTCTGTCTCTCCCGAACATGTCTGTCTAGCTCTCTTTTAACTGTCTCGTTCTCATAAATATTCGTAACGATTTATTCTAAATTAAAGTTTCGTGAGAAACAGTAAAATACAACGTCCAATCAGCTAAGTACGTGGCACACATAGATGCAAATGCAATGGTCACGGATTCGATTCTCTAAATCGGAATGTCATTTACATTCATGGCCTTTATATCATGATGCTCATTTTGTGTAATGCTAGCATGATTGTCTTTTATTTATGTTATTACAGTACAGGTATGCCGATTAATTATATGTCTTTTATATAGTCGAGTTAATCTTCTAAAATAAGTGCATGTGTCATACGTTGTAACATTTAGGGCAAGATTACACGTACATTGTCGTTGCACTAGAATTGAGGACATTTGAAGATGAAAAGGAATCTTATGATCGACTAAATGAAATTGTCTGAAAGGAAAATGAGATGGTCGTATAAATATATTATACACAAATCAAATTAAGAAAAAAAACGGACATGCAAAAATGAAAGCCTAGCATAAAAATCGAACCAATGAAAAGTGAACATTTAGGTTTGAAGTGCTTCGTGCTTAGCCACTAGCCTACGGCGACGGTGTTGATTTGAGAACCTGCGTTTACGTATTAATGAATTGCAGGCGAAGATTGATGAGTAAACCTGTTTACTTATACGTATTTAGTAAACATTTAACATGTTTAAAATTTCAACAGGGAGACTTGAATAATTATGCTGAGATACCACTTTTTGTCGATGATTACATAAAACATACTTTAAATTTTACTGCGTAGTATTGACCTGGTAATTTACCTTTGAATACATATATATCTTGTAATGACATGGATTTGTATGAAGCTCGGTAGCTCAGTTGGTAGAGCAGCCGTTTGTCAATGAAAGTTAATGTGACGTGGGTTCGAGTCCCAGCTAGGTCAAAATTGTTTCTGACACTTGTCTAATGTATATCAGGGCTGACACTGTATGTGACTGAGACTGATGGTGACTGAGACTTAAGGAGCGTTACTGAGGGTTACTGATGGTAACTGAGACGTAGGGAATGTGACTGAGACTGATGGTGACTGAGACTTAAGGAGCGTTACTGAGGGTTACTGATGGTAACTGAAACGTAGTGAATGTGACTGAGACTTAGGGAAGGTGACGGAGACTTTGGGAAGGTGAATGGGACTGAAGGAGACTGGTGGTCACTGAGACTTATGGAAGGTGACGGAGACTTAGGGAAAGTGACTGATGGTGACTGAGACTTTGGGAAGGTGACTGGGACTGAAGGAGACTGATGGTGACTGAGACATATGGAAGGTGACTGATGGTGACTGATGGTGACTGAGACTTTAAGAAGGTGACTGGGACTGATGGAGACTGATGGTGACTGACACTTATGGAAAGTGACGAAGACTTAGGGAAAGAAACTGATGGTGACTTAGACTTTGGGAAGGTGACTGGGACTGAAGGAGACTGATGGTGACTGAGACATATGGAAGGTGACTGATGGTGACTGAGACTTTGGGAAGGTGACTGGGACTGAAGGAGACTGATGGTGACTGAGACTTATGGAAAGTGACGGAGACTTATGGAAGGTGACTGGGACTGAAAAAAACATATGGAAGGTGACTGATGGTGACTGAGACTTTGGGAAGGTGACTGGGACTGAAGGAGACTGATGGTGACTGAGACTTATGGAAGGTGACGGAGACTTAGGGAAAGTTACTGATGGTGACTGAGACTTTGGGAAGGTGACTGGGACTGAAGGAGACTGATGGTGACTGAGACTTATGGAAGGTGACGGAGACTTAAGGAAAGTGACAGATGGTGACTGAGACTTTGGGAAGGTGACAGGAACTGATGGTGACTCAGACTTATAGAAAGTGACGGAGACTATGACTGACGGCAACTGAGACTGCTGGAGACTTCGTGAAGGTGACTGATGGTGGACTGAGAGTTAGAGAAGTTGCCGAAGAATGTGAAAGAATTAAAAGTCGTATTGCAGAATTATATAGCATTATGTAAGTTTTTAACACCAATTATAGATTGAATTTTGCATTTTCGAAGTCGTCTGCAGCAGATGTATTTTATGTGGGAAAATGGACAAATAAAACAGAATCGGTGAATTATGTATCGAATATTTCCTATATATAACAAGTGTAAATTCTTATTACAGGGACCACGTTTACGATAATATTGCAAACAGTTGCTATTATGTCCTGTAAGCTATGGCCGTAATAGCAAGATGTAACGGTATAATAATCAAATACTGGTCAGCAATACGGACACATAAAATATGCCAAAGTTCGGGCAAATTCTACTGAATATTCAGATGTAATACGTTGTCAACATTGCATCGTTAGATCCTCCAGCTTGGAAGCAGGTATTCAGGGTTCGGTGACTTCCCCCCTTGGCGCTCAGGGTTACGGGGATAGAAGTACGACTACTGCATCTGTATATATATATATAAATATATATAATGCCGTCCCACATCCGAGTCAGACGCTCTATCAAAGATTCGGTGTATTGTGAGAAAGTTCAGGTGTCGTAATCGTATACCTGTAACCCTCGGTATCAAGACGGAAAAAGCACTGCTACATTTTAAAAGATAACAGCTTGACATGACCAGGGATCGAGTCACGCTTTCTTTTCTCTAAAAGGGGTACGATAATCGTTACACCAGTCAGTCGGTGCGTTTAATTCTATTCTGATGAGCGGCGGTAGCTCAGTTGACCTTGGCTCTCAGTCATAGCTTCACGAGTTCGAATCCTGACTAGACAAACATCATTTTCCCACCGATTAAGAACAGTTAGTTAGTTAGGCTAGCGTGATTCGTCTTTAACCAATGGGTTAAACAGTGGTCTACCGGAAAAGGTAGCCATTTGTCTAGAACAATTTCAAACAATTTGAATTATATCTAAAGCTGGTCTTCATACTGTCTGATATTATATCCAGAGATAGTCTTCATACTGTTTGATTGTTTGGTGTTTGACGTCGCTTTTAACATGTTTTAGTTATATAAGGGCGTTTCTTGTGTAAATTACCAGTACTAATAGTGAATTTATCCTGACACCAATTAGTCAGTCGTAATGCTAACAGTGCAACCCTAAGCGCCAAGGAGGGTCTTCCTAGTATACCCATTGACCTAATTCGAACACATAATCAATATGTATTCACCAATAAGAAAAGTAATTACTATAAACGATATGCCTATTGTATTCTGGTCGTTAGAAAATACAATCATCACGCTACACAGGCGCTTTGCATTTTATATGGGCAACTTAAGGCAAAAACAGGGTCTTATTGCACCCGATACTGCTTTGGCATAGTACAATGCGGATTTGGAGCGAAAATAGTCAGGCTACTATGTAGCTTTCGGCATTGTTACAATGACACAGCGTTCACACCAGGTGCAATAAATCATGTGGAAGACAGTCGTGCAGAGGTCAAGTTCGAGTCCCGCAATGAGCACGTTCTGACTTTGGGATTTTCCACACAAACGGCGCGAGTACCGATTAAGTCTCCAGGAAGCAGACATCGAGCGTGATTAATATAAGCTGAAAGCTTGTTTCGCAATTTATGTAAACTAGATAGGTTTTAACTAAATTTAACCAATCCAATCGAATACTACTGTAAACTAATTTCCGTTTAAATTAGAAAATCTAAGCTTAACATTTAAGTTTCACATTAACTCTTTCAGCGCCGAATTGTTTAAAGTAGACTTATCCGTGTTCAAAATCAAGCGACTCCATTTCTCTTGTAACAAGAGTTTGGAATATTTTTAACTCTTGGTTATACTCAGAAGAAATCTATCTATAATTCTTCATATTGTAGACCAACATCGAATGCTCACCTGTTATCGCTGTTTGCAGATGTTACAAGTTTCCTTTCACCTCACACGGCACATTTTTTAGTGATATATATATATATGTATTTGTATTATGAACCAGTGCATGGGAAAAGGTACACGTTGGCATTTCGAAACAGTGTAGGTTCAAAAAATCGTGTCCACCTGCTCAGCCTAATTAGATTCTACACAAGTTGACAAATCTTCTGACAGGCCTGTGTAAGTAGTATTGGAATGACCCGGCCGGGGATTGAAACCGCGACTTGCCACAATGAGGTGGTCAATGAAATTGGAAGACTATACGGTCAAATTTACCAACAAAACACAAACGAATCGATGCACTATCAGGAGTTTCCAAAGAAAGGATCACATCACATTGTCGTACAAACACCCTGATAGTCTCCGTCGAATGATTATGACTGAATGTCGACTGCACACATAATGTGCTTGAATGTAGCAGTTATATCATGGCATTTTCTAGTTAGGTTACCAGCTTGTCAGATGTAATGCTAACCCCCGGTAAACCCTGAGCGCCAAGGATGGCAGCCATTACTAACATTTTTGAAGTCTTTGGTATGACACGGCTGTAGAATGAACCCGCTACCTCCTGCATCTGAGGCGGACACTCTACCTCTACACCACCAAGGCGGTTTGCACATACATGCAATTTGATGGCTAATGCAATTAAATTCAGAACCCCCAAATGACGGTTTTCGTGTGGCGTGCTAAATTCTGGTTTACATTTCAACTGAAGGAAAACACTTACAAACGTATCAAAATTGTATTTGTTCACTATGTATAATCATTTCCGATACCAAATGGAGGTGTATAATAGAAGGTAATTATGGTATCTTTTATTCATGAGAACATTATTTATATAACAGTTTTCAATTAATTGATTCTTAGTTAAATACAAATAAAAACCTATTCTAGCGAAAATTAGATTGGTGGGGTTAATTAGGTCACTCAAACATAAACTTTCATTATTTTTTTAATAAATCGTCCTGGGTTTGAATATTAATTTTTATGAATGAGATAATATTGTTTATTTCTTGAATAATTACAAATTTGTAGACTAGATTACTTTGTATAATCATTATTTTTTCATGTAGTGTTTAGGTCTACCAGATATTCTAGGTAAACACACTAGACTCCTAATGTACAAGCTTTTGGCGCTTTTCGTGATTTAATAAAACTGTAGGGACAATTGCAACTAGACCAACACAAAAGTCAACAGATAAGACCATACACTCTCCATCTATAAATATATATAGATCTACAGTACTATGCATGACTATAGCTCCCCTAATCATTTCGATTGCAAATATAAAATAATTAAACAATATACAAAAGGATTTTCATCTTATTGGCACATATTCACTGTAGTCTCGTGAAGGAATATATACAATATTTGTAAATAACTAGCTCTGGTTTTAAATATTTATGAAGGAGATACTATTGTTTATTTTTTTTTCATTTTCAACTAATTAAAGACCTAGATAATACAAAGTTATGGTGTCTTGAAAACAGAATGATTTTAAATAATAGTAGAACTAAATCATTACTAATATGAACAAGTAAAGGACTGGCAAATTATACAGACAACAGCTTAAAATTTAATCTAGATGGTAACTTAATTGAAGAGTCTTGGGAATCGGAAACCTGGACTTTAAAGAACAAATTAACAGAATATGCAAAACGATTTCTTTAAAGCTAAATGTTTTGTCAAAAATAAAACAATATCTCCCTATAAGCACAAGACAACTCTTTTATAACAAGTATGCGAGCCCCTTCGCTTTTTTAAAAAGCGTTGGTATTAAAATCAGTCAATGAATGAGGAAGATACAGACCGAACACCGAAATACACATACTTAGAGGTAACATATGATGTAATAGTAGTAGTGTGACCTTGATCTTGGGCCAGCCAACTCTCATTACTACATGGCTACTGCATCTCCTCGTCGCGTGTTTGTATATATAATGAATTTAAATGAATTTTATATTGCATCAGATAACTGGGCAGCTCTATCCGAAAAAAAAAGCAACAAGTACCCCGAATATAGTTCCTCATTTAGTGCGAGAGCTATATTCGGCGAATAGAGCTAATCGGAGAGATGTATACGAAACTGTTTCCGAATATAGCTACCCGGGAAGCTAGATTTGACGGGGAGCTCTATCCACAAAAAAGCAACAAGTACCCCGAATACAGCTCCTCATTTAGTACGAGAGCTATATTCGGCGAGTAGAGCTAACCGGAGAGCTGCATGTATACGAAACTGTTTCCGAATATAGCTACCCGGGGAGATATCTTTGAAGGGGAGCTCTATCCGAAAAAAAGCAACAAGTACCCCGAATACAGCTCCTCATGTAGTACGAGAGCCATATTCGGCGAATAGAGCTAACCGAAGAGCTGTATACGAAACTGATACCGAATATAGCTACCCGGGGAGCTATATTCGAAAGGAGCTCTATAGGGTGTGACATTGCTCTTCAAAGGCCCTTAATACAATATAATGCTAGATTTTCATTTTTGTTTGTTTTGGTGCTAGATAAAAGGCTCGTGAATTGAAACTCACTTTTCTTTGATAGTAATATTTAGGTATGTATTTTATTTTCAGTTAGACAAAAGATGAGTATATTAATACAAATTATTCAATTTTACCAGAAGTACAAAGTGTACACGTTCTGTTATTTATTCCGATATTTTTGTGTCCCGTTTCAATGGCTAATTGGTGTGATGACAGTCATACTTTTGCTTAAGTATTTCTATATTTAACTTTGAACATTTGACATATATATCCTGGAATACCAAAAGTTTGTTTCACATTTCTATGCAGTGTGAGTGACAATTTACGATTCGTAAATTGAAACCATTCACTAATTAATAGGTCGTTCAATCTGATGCGCAGTAAAGTCATAACAATCATAGTATAAAAGGATTCGGGAGAGAGCCAAACTTCATTAAAACCTAAATTTTGGAGAAGATCACAAACTTTCTCGGCCCAATTAACTATACTGACGAATAATTTAGATAATAATTAATTCATTGATATATGTTAATGGTATATTATCAATTCCCCATATATTGCCGAATTAGTAGAAGACTATTTTACCTTCGAAAGGAATTTTAAACATTTCCTCAACATATGGAGTTTGGACAAGAGAAAGGTATCAAAAAAGGCTTAACATTATTTTAACAGGGACTTCCTTGTCGTTATTTATCGATAACAACGCATGCAATGCCTCTAACAGTCTAGGTAGAATGTCCACCAAGGAGCATTTGTGCGATATTATTTTCAAATGCTGCCAGAACTTTTGGACAAGAAGATTGTTGACGTTTTGGCATTGTCCTTCTTTCTGATGCCGCAGCAATCAAAGTTCTACATATATATACGTCATTTTGTTGAACAAATTTGAAAGAGGACATTCAGGTGAAATTATCAAAGTTTGAAATTGCTTCATTGTTTCAGAAAGGGAAATTGTTGTAGGAAAATGGGAACGGACAGATAGATAGACGACCACGACGGCGGTCCTAGAGTGATCACAATAGCTCATCCCACACACTGTGCTTAGAGAAGCTAACGTTTAACGAGAGCTCCTCATGTGGGTGCTGGACTCTCGTCTGATTTTATCATTTTGCGCTTTATATAAATACAATCTTAAATTCAGAATGAATATTTAGATATGTTAATAACCTCATACAACTTCTATTTTTTAAGTATCTACTACCATCTGCAAGCGCAACTTGGTCAGATAAATAACTGTTTTACCCTATATCCCTGTTTCTATTTTGAATGTTATATTGAAATGTTCCACTTGTCTTTTTGATCATTTAACAAGGTTTAAAAATTTGATTTGCAAATTAGCATTATGATGCACCTTGTCGACAGCAGAATGTGTATGACGGAGTGAAAGCGCAGAATGGAGGTATAACAAATATATCAAACCGTTTAAAACATAAGCATCCAACATAGTCCACAATAATGAAACATGTTTTTAATAACCTACGTGGTCAATGTGGCCCATTAAATTGGGGCTAAATTCGGCAGACTTATGGGTTATTATTTGTTTGCAACATGATAAAGTATAGCTCATATGAGCATCCATTTGGTATTTATAAATACTGTCAGCTACCATAGGGCCGTAGTTACGTAATCATTCGACATGGAACCAATATAAATATAAATATTTTAAACCATTATAAGAAGTCAACTGTCGACAAAACCGGAGATAACTCTTTCCTAATTTTAGATGAATCTAAAATTGGTTGCCTCCCTTTATCTACACAGAAGTATGCGCATTCCTACACACAACGGATTGTGCAGCCTGAAGTTGACAGGCTTTCTTTGTCATTTATGTTTGTAACTATACATAGTATAATCTGTAGCATGCTTAATATCAATGTTGTTATTGAAAGTAGTAGCTGTTATTGTATTATTTGCAGATGAAGCGATAATGGTGCTGGAGTAACAGTAAACATTACTATTTGTAGAACTCTGGGTTCTTTCATAGTATGGACAGACTGGTGTTGTTTTACATCAATAACAAAACCAAATACAACCGTCTTGAGCAGTACCATAGCAATGAAGTCATTGGAGACTCTTGGTAAGTAAAAAAAAAGGTTACAATATTCAAGCAGTTATAACTGGATTGAATTTTAAATAAAATCAAAGGGAAGTAATTCTGACAGCTTTGTCACACGAGAACTTTGGCACGGGACTACTTTCAAAATGTAAACAATGATTACAGTATAACGTGTATTCATACACCATCGTGACTTTGTGTTATTTAGCGCTTTACATAGTTTGCTTGCCAAACTGATGTTGTAAAGGACTGTTCGATAATCGTATTTACTTCTGCTCTGCTCTGATTAATCAGTTTTCAAAAAGTAGCATTTTCTTCTTCGTCTATCATGTTAAAACTAAACTTTAAGTTTTTTAAATGAAACACGTTTAACATGAGATCGAGAATTATGCACTGAGTTTTATTCGGATACAAAGTAATGAGAAAGACGTCCTTAAATTGTGAATTATAACATTGTAAATGATAACTTTGTACTATTTACTCGTCGAATAATAATGTTCTGTTCTGTTCTGTATTTAAAAATGCCGCGCGATTGTTTTAATTGTAGCGAACCTTATTTATATTGTGTTGAACCACACTAAAGAAAACTCCATCTTTTACAACTCGAGTGAATCAAAGATGTAACTTAAACCTGTGATAGGTGTCGCTCATAACCAAATTTTACTGGTTTAGTCCATTTATCTCAAATGGGGACAATGAACGTTCTGCTTTTGTAGATGGAGGCCGTTGCTTCAGAAGATACAACACGAAATCGAGGGCTTGGCGTGAAACGGTTGTAACTAAAAACCTATTTTGAAATCCCTGGTTTAGGGGCAATTTTGACACCTTTGTAAACAATGCAAATTTAGATGCCATTGCTCAGAACGAGCAATGGCACCTAAATTTCCATTGTTTACCAAGTTAAATGATTTAACGCTTATAAAGACTTTATGGCGAGGGGATTAACCTTGGTAAAAAAATACCAATTTAAGTTACAACCGTTTCACGCCAAGCCCTCGAAATAGTTTCCGTCCATACAAAACACGTCCGAAGTTGTAGTAGTTTGAAGTTATAATTTGAATGATCTTCCTCATTTATTGTTGAATGTTCGTAGCACTAGTTTAAGTTTGATTGTCTGTAATAAGCTTGGAATCTGCCGTGGCCGAGTGGTTAGCGTCGGCAAATTGAAGCCAACCGTCCCGGATTCGATCCCCAGTCGCGGCGGTTATAGTGGAGTATCCTTGTTCAATGTACATGTCTTTGCCTGGTACTAGTTGATAACGGAGATCGTGAATAGAAGTTAACTTTTTATAACTAAAATAATGTTGAAAACGGCTAAACGTAGAGGTCTTTTTGTTTAAACGGAATGCAGATATTTAAAGAAGAATAGGGTTCAATGATTGTTTAAATAAGGTTTAACGCCGTTTTCACCATTGTTCAATCATATAACGGCAGCAAAATCACCTCCTATGTGTGTGTCTTGGTTTTCTCACACCTTTACTCAACTCTACAAACCCGCCACACAACTGGCTTTTTTGTCTACGTAGACGGTTAGCCCATTAGTGGATAACGCGTATCGCGTTGACTAGTCAAACGTCGGAAAGAATGTTGACCAGACTGGAGTTTGAACTCACAACCTCTGACTTGAATGGGAATGAGGAAACACGTGCCGTCTGCCAATGTTTCAGTCAGTGTAAGCGCGACGGACACACGGCGGTGGGATCCCTATGTGTTACACTACCAAGGCAGGTGGCAAAAAACATAAATGATGCCATAGCATACGGGTAACCAGGTTATATTTTTTTCGATCTACATTAATTTCGCATTAAACATTAATTAAATCGTCACGCGTAAAGTGTGTTAATTTGATGTGCTTTTAAATAACATGGAGTAATGTTGTCGTCAATTAACTCGCTCCTATCATTTAGCGTGAAGATACCAAGAGCACCAGGTTTATGATTTTAGGTTTATGATTTCTTATGTGTTCACCAGCGGACTAGATAAGGGAGAGCTTACTGGTTTTATCGCAACACTTTCTACCTAACCAAACACAATATATTTTGAGATCCCACAACATAGGGTTTGGGTGTCTAATAAGGATTTTATAACATGAACAATGCCTCATATCTAGAGATCTGTGTTTACACGGCAACGTACACATGTGTAACATAAAATATTGAAATAGTCTGAAAGGCGGATAATAACAGGAGGTGTGCAATGAATGTGCATAATCGAATGTGAACACACAACATAGTACAAGGGGTACTACTCTCAATTGGAAACGTTCAATGCTTTTATGAATTTAGAGATACAGGCCTGTTGATATTATTATGTCTACAAACATCAATACCTATCTTAACCAGAATTGAATATTGTGAGAGAAAGTGGTGCAGTCGATGAATGTCCAGGGTTCGAATCCCGGGATGAGCGAGATTTTTCCACACGAGCGGCGCGAGAATTGATTAGTGGTTTAGGAAGCAGATATCGAACGTGATTAAAATAAACTTTACGTTTCACAATCGATGTCAAATAAATAAGTTTAAACTCAACACATTGCATATTTGGACTTTAATCGAAAATACTAAAGGATGAAAATCAATGTTGATATTGTAATTCTACTTTAACCCTTTCCCGCATACAGCAAATCTTTAGTAGACGACTTTTAACACAATTTGGCAAACATATCAAAAATCTCAACAATTGAATTAAATAATCATTGAAAACTAGTAGTGTTGAAATAGAGTGCTTAAAGGCGAAATGCCCATCATCTGCTAGTTCTTCTTTTGCCACAATGTTTTCAAAAGTCGCTTGCTGCAGATGCGGCGTAATCCGTCTGCAAGAGGGGAAGGAATAATTTGGGTACTGGTTCCAGTCTAGAATTTCCGTATTAGTTGCCCGATTGGCATTGGGACGGAATTTTTGAATAAACGAAAGCATCCAGACAGTCAGTACAGTGTACCAATGGTTTCAATTACCCAAGAGTGTATGCCGTCTCTTAATATCAATACCAACAACCAAAAACTAATTCCTTATTTGGGACAAGGGATTTCTATTTGCATATTCAAATTAGGGTGTATGTATTATTTCTCCCTCGTGTGTAGTTAATTACGCCAGTTTTTATCTTATGGAACGCAAACACTTTGAAGTCGAGCGGCATGATTGCCCTTTGAGATAAAATACACTTTCTGCAATGTTTGATTACGAAATTTCCATTACGGCCAGATTATAGTGGGGGAGATATGGTTAGTTTCAAACGATAATAACATCTCTTTCATTCAGAAATGAAATAAAAGGGGTCCCAATAATTATTATAGGTTTTTATTATATGTAATTAATGCAATAAAATAATTGCTCTATAATGGTAGAGCTTTTATCGCTACGACAATGGCTGTATAAGGAGAGAGAAAGAAACTGGAATCATATTAATTCTTTTAATTATAACTGAGGTTAAACATGTCTATAATTGAGGAATAAATTGTCTGAAAGCGGTTATTAGCGCGACTAATATAAATATCATTTAAATACCACAACTAGTTAGGAAAACACGTTAGATATTATTCTTTTCAGTTTCAATGCTAATTGGTGCATATTACGGAAATTTACAAAACTAAGATAAGTTCATTTCCGAAACCATTTACAGGGGATAACTTGGTAAATCACATGTTGTATCAAATGTTGCCTTTGCCATTGCACCTAGTGATGCACTGAGTTAGCCCCAGTGATCAAGCCGTGCAAATGGGAGTATCACATAAGAAATACTTGCCAAACGTTCATGCAAGCACTGCACGTCTGGTAAGAACAGCCAGTCGCCTTGCAGTGTGTAATATGTTCGTTTGTATCCGCTCCTTTTACAGAACAACCATGTCCTTGTCTAAAGCAAGACAGTCTCCTGTTTACGAAAACAGATTATTTTATGTTGGTAAAACATGATACGAAATATCTGTTCGTTTCACAGGAATGAATGCTGTGTGGTAAGTGTAACTGCGTATTAAGTAAACTTATTACTTCGCTCCCTTTCCACCCCTTCCTCTTCCCCTTTAACGGAGTTTGGAGATTATTTAGATACGTGTGTCCGAGATGTTTATGTCGCGTAAGTTCCAAAAATAATACAGCTATGGTCATCGAGATGTATGTGTATGTGCAGTTGTACGCCTGGGCTATGGTTTTCTCATCCAGTATGTAATGGCAAAGGAATTGTCGTTTGACTAAGGAAACTTGCATAGAATGTTTAATTACCACCCAGTTTTTGTTGTTTCGATAGGCTGTTATAATTATAATAGATAAATATGAAATTAAGACGCCTACATAGTATTCTCAGTACAGGTTTTGGTCTTGTGTTTGACAATTCTATAGATGTCATAGATTCATTTTCGTAGTAGCAGACGGTGCATATATATTAAAATATATTAAATGAATTTGTCGGCAAGGATTATAATGGTCACATATAGATCAAGGTCGAATATTAATGGAAGATTGATCCGCGATTGTTTAGTGAGTAACTACGAGTGCTATGTCGTTAGTTCGAATTCCGGCTCTGTCATTCATTATTTCCGAGTCTTGATAAAAGTCAGGGTGACCAGTGTCATCCACAAATAGGCTAAATTTGAATGCCAGTTGCCCGGGAAGAATGTTGAATCGGGTACATGTACACGAAAGCCAGGAAACACGTTAGGTAAAATGGCCGCCGTGTTATAACGGAAATTAAAAAAATCAATCAATATTATTAAGCTGAATCTCCATGTTATCTTTGCTATGAATGGTTTAACATTGTTTCGTTACATAGTGAGCGGGAAGGAGAGCAGGAGCTTGGCTGCCCTCCCTGCCGCTAATATTTGAGGTGTTAGCTTTACGACTATCATTGATTATGAGATAAATTAAGTGAATTCAGCACGATTATAGTTTAAAACCACGGTATGTGGTCAAAAGTTAAGGTCACTGTGACCATAGTTCAATGCAGTACACATATTTTCTTCCTACGATGCATCTCATAAGCAATGTGTTCACCAAATATAGCACATGACAAATATAACACATGACATGCGTTTCCTTAAGATAGGTAAACCGGGAGTAAATGATATATGAGCCGTCCCGTGAGAAAACCAACAGTATGGGCTCTGCGTAATGTATCGACCCAGATCAGCCTGCGCAGTCCGCGCAGACTGATCCGGGCCGACACATTCCGTCTCAGGGGGATAGAGGTATAGAGTAATGATTCCTGAAATAGAAAATATACAGGAGGCGAAACGTGTCTGTGTGGGTTCTTCTGCTCGGCATGCTTAGGCTGATCCGGGTCGATGCTTTACGCAGAGTCCACAATGTTGGTTTTCTCGCGGGACGGCTCAATTATGCGTTTAGTCTATTTTCTTGAGATTTGTAGTTTCTTGACAGTAAGTACAGTCCGATTGTGAAAGCATTTTGAATAGACTTGACATATATTATCATCTGGGGAATGTGCACGAGGTTATGTTGTGTATACCAATACTGTTAACAATCTTCATCATTTATACTAAACTCATGATTAGATTTTCGTAAACCATTGCAATGACCATTCATGCATTATTTATAACACTGTCTGTCTAATGTCGCTCTAAAAAGAAGAGGTCACCAGTGACAAGAATCGCCTACAAAAGATGACAAATTATTCCCAGATAAAAATTCATAGGTGCATATTCCAACATGTTTTGCATTGCTAAGCTTTTCGCTTTGAAACCGATTGTTGTAAAGTTGAGATCTTCTTTCTGCAGTCTACTTGGAAGTTGTGAACATCTCGTTGGTAAACGCATTTAGAAATTGAAAGAGATTTTTGAACAAAGATATATTGTAATGGCTTATAAGTCATTTACGGTGACAAAAGGCGTGGAAAGCACAAACGGCGATAGAAAAATTAAACCTATGTTATATTACACGTGCTTTTTACGAAACTGTTTTACAGAAACATCAATGGCGAAAAATGGCTTAGGGAGATCTTGTTTCAACATTCATCCGACTTATACCTCTTTACGTTTCTTTTACCCGTGGGCAAGATGGAGAAATTTGACACATTAATAGTCAATCTTAAATTATTGTTACTTAAACAACTACAATGGTCTTGATTTAAAATTGTTGAAGTATTATGGTTTCAATCCAAGAAAATCACCATAAGTTGGGATTTAATGACGATTAAAGCAATAAAATTTTCATAAATGTCTTATGAAATGAACAAAACTTTAATTTGTTTGTTACTTCTTACGTTTCCGAGAAAATCTTATCATATATCATCCATGTTTGTTTTTGAAAGCCGCCTAAATAATGAACTACAATTAAAGTCTAAATTGACCTTTGAAACCCAATATAAAGTGTTGTGACCCTGTGTAAATAGATGCTGCGCATCCCAGGTATGTTTTCGATGAGCAAGTTCGTGTTACAGTGTCATTTTGTCCGTAGAAATGTCGTTTTCGACTGTTTGGTTTATGATCAAAGATTGCTTCAGTCGTCTTTACGACTTTAACCGTTTGTAAACACCGATCAATCTACAAACAGGAAATTCCATACAAGTGAGGTTCAAAACAAAAAAACACTTTAGTCGTGTTTCTTGTTTTCCGTTCTTCGGTACCTTAGGATTAAAACATTTGGAAATCTACAAGCATTTCTAAAAGACCCTTGTTTCGTTTTAAAAACATATCCATCACCTGTGAGGTAGATATGATGAAATTATACTTCTATTTATAAGTCTATTTCTGGGAGGAGTACCTTCTTCTTGAAATGTTGTGTGCTGTCCTTTCAATCAATTAAGAAACATAGAATCGATTCAAATAGACGTAAATATTCGATGTGTGGACATTTTAGGTAAAATATACATGTATGCACGTGTGTAAAATGTGTAACTGTTGCTATAATTTCACCTCCTCACACTGAAACCTGGAGGTTTTGAAATTAATAGAAAATCGAATCAAGCGGCATGCTTATAATGTCAGTTATTAGCCATTAGCGTTCCCAAGAATCTTCCAGAATTATTGTTCGACCTTATAGCGAACAGGAAAGATCCTGATCATACTAGGATGAGTACTGAAAGCCAATTTCCGTGTCATTTGGCTCACATGCTGTGTGCAATCCAGTGAATGAATGAGTGGCATTGACCTAGTTGAGGGATCAATCAGCTTATCAGTGCTATATTTCCCATGTCATCAACGTCACTGTGACAAGCGTCATTCGTGTTCTATCAATGGGATCACAGTTAATGTGGAAAAGCAGCCAGTTGCTTTGAAAGTCTGTTGTGTGTAGTACTGGTGTGAGAAAGCCATTAAACACTCGAGAAGGTGAACTGGCCGCCGTGATATGACTGAAACAGTGTTGTAAACGGTGTTAAACCCAAATCAATCAATCAATCCCATGTCATCGAACCTAGGGTTACCAAGTTTAGTTTGACGATACGTCTTTGGAAGGTGTGTCACGTACCAAATAGTGGTAGCAGTAACCTTGACATTGAAGAAGGAAAACGTGTATTTGCCATGTCTCCTATGCTATTTTCCCCGGCCGGTTCATACCAAAGACTTTAAACATGGTTGTATTGCTTTCGCGCATAGGCACTCAGGAAACCCCATACAATTAAACAAATAAATCATATGTAATCGCACCAAACAATGTGGTAATAAGATATATATTCGTAGGAGAGTCTTGCGTGGACCTTAATTTGCTTTGACTTTAATCTCGACATATGAAAAATGCTTGCATTGTCATATTTCTTACACCTAGAGCTACCAAAGTCGCTTCATACGTGCATCATAGAAATATGTTATATCGCATACCAAACGTAGATCAATGTGATCTTGACCTCACTTATCGCAAAATGTTCGGTCTGCTTATAATGATCGTGTTGTTACTTTAAAAAGTTTCCCACCAATCGCTCCGGTGGGGTTCTATGGACCGTCTACAATGATGTTTCCTATTGCTTTTCTGGATTTGAATTAATGAAGATAGTTTTTCTTAACACGTAGATTATTTGCACAGGAATTTTGTTACAATATATCTGAATAACCATGGAATACGTTGTTGGTGTGGTGTTTTACGACGCTTTCATCATTGTATCAGTTATACCACGGCGTTTCCTATGTAATAAGCTACCAGTAATACTGGTCCATCCATCCTTACACCAGCGAGTCAGTCGGTATGCTAAACCCAACAACCCTGAGCGCCACTGAGGTAAATTAATTACTTCCAATTTGAAAGTATTTGTTGGCCGGCGATCGCATAAGAGAATGCTCTTATTGTTTATTTGGGTTTTTTCGCCATTTTCAACATTATTTCAAAAACTATTATCTATACCCAGACGCAAACAGGAACGTCACTTCAATCAAGTAATTAACTAATACAGATCACCTGTGGAAAATGGACTACTACTTCTACGAAATCATGTATAAATACTTCCATTCGATTGATTAATTTCGCCGGATGGAGGGGGTGAAAACACCGGTTCAACAATATATCGATTATATCACGGTATCGTACACATTCACGATCAGCCGGTGACTTATACAAACATTATTCGGAAACTTGTTAAACGGGCACACCGCCATGGCCGTCACGAAAAGGGATCGAACTCGGGACACCCGGTCTCAAATCCCACGCGCTCTCCACGCATGAGCAGCCAGCCACATTTGATTCCTATCAAATGTTCATATTATATCAGTCAAGTGTATATGGTTTCGGACGACGGATACGCCTTCATTTCATGTTCTCGATCGCTGGACTAGTAGAGCTAAATAGAAACGTTTGTATTACAAATAATCACATCGAAATCGACCATTTATAGTTCGTTTAGGATAGGTTCACAACTGTCATATGGCGATTGTATCGAGTTTCCTTTTCAACAACCTGTGATGAAGTCTTACAAACAAAACGACCACCAATGCTTATTCATGTATTCATGAATGTTTTGTGGTATCATAATTAGTACCTGGCATTATCGTTCTCGATGCGACCTCCAAGTGCAACTATTTTAATTGAACGATCAAAGAATAGCGATTATTGCTTTCACCATGTGTAGTCCTAGGTAGACAAGTTTGAAAACATGTTTTAGAACTAGCTTAATGATATTTTCTTAACAGGAAATTAAGTGAGGATTGCAAAGTTCAATATGCCATGAAACATTAACTGTGGTGAGGCTAAACTTGCTCCTCGCTGGTCGCAAAAGTTCGAAAGTGGTGAAGTGGTAGTGGCTGCCCTCCTTGGCGCTTAGGGTTGCTGGGTTAGCATTACGACTGACTGGCTGGTGTCGGAATAAATGGACCATGAACTTACCCATGAAACGCCGTGATATAACTGAAGAATTGTTGAAAGCGAAATAACACATCAAGCAATCAAACTATCATGTGGCTTGGCCTAAAAGTTTGTTACGGCTTCTTACCGTTGACTACAAGGGTCTCTTTGATACCTTAACCCTTCCCCTCGTATAGACGCTTTCTGACGCCTCTGCAGCAGACGGCTTTTTGAAAACATAGTGACAAAAGAAGAAATTCCACAAAACGTGCAATTTCTCCTTTAGCCACAATGTTTTCCACTTTTTGTCATAGGTTATCCATTCAATTATGGAGATTTTCTATTTCTTGAGAAAATGTGTTCAAAGTCGTCTGCTGCAGAATTGTCGTTTGTGGGAAAGGGTTAACACTTTTCACAAGACCGTTGATCACCCATTTCATCTACATGCAACATTTCTCTGGATCAAAATAAGCGTACCGTTGATCACACATTTCATCTACATGCAACATTTCCCTGGATCAAAATAAGCGTACCGTTGATCACACATTTCATCTACATGCAACATTTCCCTGAATCAAAATAAGCGTACCTTTGATCACACATTTCATCTACATGCAACATTTCCCTGGATCAAAATAAGCGTACCGTTGATCACACATTTCATTTACATGCAACATTTCCCTGAAACAAAATAAGCGTAAGGTAAATATAAACCAAAGATGATGGTTTGTCTAGCGGTCACCTCTGTTCAGCAGCCAACTTGTATTAAACAGTCAATTGAAGATTAACCAAAACAACATGTTCTTCTTTATTTGACGTGTATAAAGCAGCCACCTGTGTTCGGCAGCCACATTTTGACTATCCCCTAGGTGGCTGCATAAGACAAGTATGACTTGCTTTTAAGCAAGCAAATGTACAATGGTTGTGTTTTCTTTTTGTTTCATAATATGCGCCTATGACTAAGTTACAATTTACACGGGAAGTGAATTCTCTTGGGAAACTGTGCGGATCCATTAAAACACAGAATCGCCAGACGCTGCTCAAATACCTTTTTTTACAGAACCGTGGTGCCTATACCTGTGATTTTGTCATGATTACACAATAGGTACCATTTACAGGGACGAGGCTATTAAAACACTTACCGAAAATCAACTGTTTTGTTAGAAATAATCTCCCTTTACCTTGTTGTTTATTTGGAAGCGCAAAGATCACCCTAGAAGTGATCAAACGAGACAGCCTTTGACTTAACCTTTAAAAGAGGGTCGTCTTACTAATCTGCAATCGTTATCAATACAGAGACAGCGATATAATTTATTTATGATCTCTTTATGCCTTTCTTCAGTAATTACATATGATTTACGACTTTCTTCCTTCCTTGTTCGACCAATTTGATATTAATGTAATCTCCGGTCGACTGTGGTAGTAGATATTTACTTGACATGCCTTCACCAGTCCCTTACCTTTGCTGAATCAGTGTCATTTGCCGTTCCTTTATTTTATTTGTATGTGTCGCCTGTAGGGAGACACATTTACACACTTTTACATGCTGGCATATTTGCAGGCGACACATATCGAGGGCTTGGCGTGAAACGGTTGTAACTAAAATTAGTATTTTTTTACCAAGGTTAATCACCTCGCCATAAAGTCTTTATAAGCGTTAAATCATTTTTCTTGGTATACAATGGAATTGTAGGTGCCATTGCTCGTTCTGAGCAATGGCACCTAAATTTGCATTGTTTACAAAGGGGTCAAAATTGCCCCTAAACCAGAGTTTTCAAGATAGGTTTTTAGTTACAACCGTTTCACGCCAAGCCCTCGATATGCTCCTTCGAACATTCGTGTTAAATTCGTTCGGCTCAAAGACACAAGTTAAATGCAAATAGTGTAAGCCAATAATATATTTCAAAATATTTAATGGTAATTACCGATTTGGGTCTACAATGGCCACATGAATGTTTTTTCTTTTTTTTAACCGCAAATAATTGTATGTTAATACTTGTACTTAAACCATAACACATGATTCCGTGACTGCTGTTTATCGTTTATTCAAATTAAGTTTAAGATATATTGGTCATTTATTTCTATTTGATTCATTTATTGTTCAGTTTGAACTTTACATAAATGGTCATGTTTGCGATTTGATGAAGATTTGCAAAGCAGTTTATTTTTTATTTCTGCCTAGCTGGCTCTCCATAAAGACTGTACACTTTACTCTGTGCAAGGAAATAACCTAATAAATATGAGAGGCCCATGATGGCGTCAATCGCCCTACTGATATGCTGTATCTAATAGGACCGAAGATGATTTCTAAATATCAATTGATACGTCCATGTAAAGCTACATTTTGAAAGTGAACTGGATGTCATAGTACGCGTCACTCCCACCAATTGCAAAAAAAGCATTGCCATGGTAATCCCGTAGCATCCATTTTGTTTTTAAATTTATTCTTTTATTGAAACAATAATACATATCATTCTCTATTTATTTGGTCCTTAATGACTTTCATACTTTTTTTAAATACCGCATATTCTAAAATCTCTATAAACAACGCATAATTAACAATTTCATGTTGGTCTCTAATTTCATGTTGGTCTCTAATTTCATGTTGGTCTCTAATTTCATGTTGGTCTCTAATTTCATCCATAATTTCTTCAGCTCAGAAAGTGTCATATAATGAGCCGTCACGCGAGAAAACCAACATTGTAGACTCTGCGTAAAGTATCTACCCGGATCAGTCTAAGCATGCCGCGCAGGCTAACCCGGACACACACTTTTCGCCTCCTGTGGATTTTCTGTTTCAGGAATCACTACTCTATACATCTTTCCCCCTAAGACGGAATGTGTCGGCCGGATCAGTCTGCGCGGACAGCGCAGGCTGATCTGGTCGATACATTACGCAGATGATATGAGCCGTCCCGCGATAAAAACCAACAGCGTAAAGTATCTACCCGGATCAGCCTAAGCATGCCACGCAGTTTAACCCGGACAGACACTTTTCGCCTCCTGCGGATTTTTCTGTTTCAGGAATCATTACTCTATACCTCTATCCCCCTGAGACGGAATGTGTCGGCCCGGAATAGGCTGCGCGGACTGTTAAGGCTGATACGGGTCGATACATTGTGCAGAGTCCATAATGTTGGTTTCCTCGTGTAGCGGCTCTAATGTTCTCTTGTGATTTCCAGTTTTATACTTACAAATATTGTTGTGTTGGTTAGGGACCATGGTATAGGACTAACAATTACAAACTGTCGTACGCTCATCTTGACATTTAAAAGAACCGTTTATATTCTGTTTTCCTGGATGAATTCTGACAACAGTCGCTAGCTAGTAGGCGCGCAAAAGAACCCTATAATCGTGTTTACCGCGACAATCAAGAACCCGTGATATTCTGTGAAGTGACTATTGGATCCGGTCTGATACCAGGATCTTCCTGCCAAGTTTATGAAAATATGTCTTTTCATGAGAAGAAGTCGAGAATTGTTTCCGAACGAACAAACAATGTCATGGCGTTTTGTTGATCTAATTGTCATTTTTTCCCCACTATAGATAATCATTATGACATTTTTTAAGGCGTCAGGTATGACAGGGGATTCAAACCGGCAAAACCTTTGAGTCATCCAGTTTTTTTCAAAGGATTATATGTATACAACAAAATATATTATGGTCGTATATTTACTTAGCAACAACTTCATTAGATTAATTTCATAATAAATGTACAAAAATGTATCGACCTAAAATGAAAAAAAAATGTATTGTCTGTAATTAGTAAAACGTTACAATCCCTTACTTTCTGGAGAAAGAAAAACAAATCCAATTTAAAAATGTCACTGGGAAGGCTGCGATTTTTTTATTTTTTCATTTTTTCGGCTAATTGGAGTTGACATTCGCTTTGGAATTAACTTTTAAAAACACATTGCATTCTCATACAATTAGAACTTGAACGTGATAGCTTTTCGTTCTTCGTGGAAACGTAATTTACCAATTTATTACACATTACATAGTGATTTAAAGCATCCGTGCGACGTTCATGCACTTGGCATTCTTGCGTTGAACCGTCATGATACTGAAGTGGCCAAATTATTGTAGGTAACCGAATCCTGGCCTGGTTGCCGATATATCCAGGTCGGCTGGCCTTTGAACTGGCATATGGTACTCTGTATCGCCTGTTTATCCTTATCGTAAATCATTTCACCCTTATCCGGGAAAAAATACGTTGAATGATAACGGTTTTTGGAGAATTATCTTCGGTTCTTATTTTTTTAATAATTATGGGTCATCTTGTTCACGGTAGGCAGTCAATAATGGATATAATTACCATTCTAATTCGAAATATCATCATGACGTAACTATTGAGTGGCTGAAGTTGTTACTTTGAAATAATATGCTTAAAATTTAGAATAAGAATGTTGTTCCGGGGCCTATAATGTATGTCCTGGGGATGTGTAAAAAACCTAAACGTGTACGAAATGACAAGGTGACGCTTACCAATGACATTTTAACACATTTAATAGGCACTATAAAAAAGCATTCGCAAAGATGATTGACTAGCTTCTAGCGATTTGGGGTATTAACGGATCTACCTTAACCCTTTCCCACCTGCAGACGTATTCTGCCGCAAGAGCAGCAGACGACTTTTGAAAACATTGTAGCCAAAGATGAAATTGCTCATGATGAGCAGTTTCTCCTTTGGCCACAATGTTTTCAACTTTATTTAACAATTTAGCTATATTTTATGGAGATTTTGCAGGTTTTTGAGGGGATGTTTTCAAAGTCGTCTGCTGCAGATTTGTTTTATGTGAAAGGGTTAAGGGAATACGCGGGTGAGCCTTGGTATCATGACAATTTTTATAATGCTTTATTAAGAACAGAGCTTAAATTTTCTGTCTCTTTATAGGAAGTTTTGTGCATATATACATATACATATATGCTTACTGAAATCGATTAAATAAGTCTTCGTCATTTAACCTTTCACACATACAGCTAATCTGCAGCAGAAACTCTCGGCTAAAATCTAGAAAAGTTCTATATATGAAAAATACAATTATTGTATTAGCGAAATACAGTGCGGCAAAAGGGGAACTTGCTCGTTGTGATTTCGTAATTATTATATTGTAGATGCGTCTACATGTGGGGAGAAAGGGGTTAACACACGTTAACTGCCGTACAACATAGTGTTTACAAATGTTACAACCTAATGAAGGTTTGGTGTGAACATACCGTAACGACCAGAAGTCTAGGTTATGACCGTTTTATGGTTTCGCATGTTATACTTTAACCTCACACGTATTTGCTCTCTTGACTCCGAGCAATCAACCCTGACGGTGTTTATGAACCATGCCCTTAGCGTTCATATAACATTTCAGAATCTGCTCGTTGCATGGTTACGCAATAGATACACTTTTCTTTTAAAACCATTGTCCATTATTGAAGTCAATGTTCAAAAGATGGTCAATTTAGATGTTTTGTTATACTTACCTACTTACCGCAGCATGACGTGTCGACTTGTGAATCTTATGAATAATGTACAGTCTGATTATTCGCCAAAAACATATCAATGTAAAAGGACAGACTTTTGAATAATGATAACATTTGGTAAAAAGGGTTTCTGTTGTTTATGACGTTTTTGACCTGTATTTCTTTGAGACAGGATGTACATATTGGCGGGAAACATTCTTGGTATAATCCCTAAAGTTAACTCTATACTGTAAAACAGTTCGGTAGTTCTGGTTTTAGTGTACAAAGATCTTTTTTATTATGACAAATCGTGTCAATAAGAAATGAAGATGTCTTCTGTCGGATTAGAAACATCACTATATCCTAAATGTTGGGTATGCATAGACATGTGTGCCAGGTAAAATGTGATCAACTGATGCTAAATACATTACATTAGGTTATTAATTTAAGTCTAATCCCGATCCTACATAGTGTATATATGAGCGGTGCTCAAAGATGATCGTACATTTATTTATTTCCTTCTGCGCAGATTGATCGTGCTCTACACAGATCGCCAATAACACGCAGAATGCCCAAACAATGGTTGCATCGGTATACCATCATTTTATCAACAATTGTGATGAAAACGCTAAGATTTAGTTCTCCATGAGCCACTGCTAATATAGTTATTTCATTCTATGAGTCACCGCGTCGGTGCGGGAGGTCGTGGGTTCAATCTCCGGCCGGGACATACCAAATACTTACGAAATGGTAGTAATGACTGCCCTCCTTGGCGCTCAGGGTTACGGGGTTAACATAACGACTGACTGACTGGTGTCAGGATGAATGGACCAGTAGATCTGGTAACTTACTTTGGAAAATGTGTTAAAAGGAACGTAAAACATTCAATCAATTAATCAATCCTTTTATGAGTCTGTCGAGGTGATTGGTCGGAGTTGTTTTACCACAGAACGACGGCAGTCAGACATGCCTATCTTGTAAAAGCCAGAGATGTTTTCAGATTTAAAAACACGTTGATAACAGTTGTTTTTGCATACATGAACATAATTACGTGGGATGTTTAATACTAACTGATCTTGTGTTGTTATAACTTATGATATAAGAACTAGCAATCTAACAATGCCCACTGTGATACGTTCTGCACATCGAGCTGGATGCCACAGGATAGGGATTGACAACGGTCAACTGTGACGTCTCTTCTTGCCATTGCAACTCTCGAGTTATTAACTCTTTCGCTGCCATGGGTAATTAAAGGCTTTTGAAAACAATGCAAATTCAGGTGAGACAGCTCACAATGAGCTGTTTCTCTTGAATTATGCATTGTTTGCTACTTATACATTACATGTAACGCGTTGATAGAAACGAAGACCAGTGAGTATCTCCTTGTTTCTATTTTGGGTCTCCTGCTTTAGCAGAGAGAGACATAGGGGTCCCGATTTCGTTATATGTTAGCCCAACACGCTTTCACTTACTGACATACTGGTAAGCGATATATGAGCCGTTCCACGAGAAGCCATACAGTATAGACTATGCGTAATGTATCGACCCAGATCAGCCTGCGCAGTCCGCGCAGGCTAATCTGTGCCAACACATTCCGTCTCAGGGGGGCTAGAGGTATAGAGTAATGATGCCTGAAACAGAAAATCCACAGGAGGCGAAAAGTGTATGTCCGGGTTAGCCTGCGCGGCAAACTTAGGCTGATCCGGGTCAATGCTTTACACAGAGTCAACAATGTTGGTTTTCTCGTGGGACGGCGCATGTGTTCTTGTCAACGCTCTTGTGTGTCATCGATTGATGTGTCCCTACACGAATGATATCACGTGTTCTTGTAGAACTTGATGTTTTTAAAACAAATATGGTTTAAGAGTCCAACATCCCGCTACTAGTAATTCTACTCGATCGGTCACCAAGGTTACAATCAAACCCGTTCGAAGACTTTTCTTATTACATACGAACTGTGTCTACGCTTTACATACACATACTATCACTGAAATGACGCCATGTAAGGCGAAACTGATAATTCGAATGTTATGCGTTGTTTTTAGCTCATTTGATGATCAAAGTGAGGTCTTTGTTCGGCTTCCGTCCTCCGTTCGTCGTCATTTTTTTTCAATTGACATCTCCTCCTAAACAACTAGACCAATTTGGGTCCAACTTGACAGCGATGTTCCTTGGATCTTCCCCTTTCAAACCTTTTAAAATTGAATGCCATACAGAACTCTGGTTGAATGCGCCACATAAAGGAGATTTCTTTTTTGAAAACTCTTCTTGTACAAAACAACTTGCCAGATTTGAAAGTAATTTGCCAAAAAATATAACTAAGATTGTTCAAATAATTTGGATCTGCAATAAAACATGGCCGCCACGGACGGGGCTAGTTTTCCTTATGTGTCTTCAATGAAACCTTCAAAAGTATCCAAAACTACTGGCTGGATAGCAAATTGTCCCATAGTGTTCAAATTATTAGGATCCACAAATGAAACTTGAGACCAGGGGTGGGGCTAATTTTCCTTATGCATTTATAGTGAAAACATGTTTTCAAATTAATATCAACTATGCCAAAGGTGAGCGACCTAGAGAATTCATGCCCATCGTGTTTCATTAAATAATGGTAATAACTTTTCGATTGCATTTATTTTAAATATACAGTCTTTAGTTATAACCGTTCTCCTGCCTTCCTGAATCTTTCTAGGATTTACATTGCGAGCAGGGAAGATCTCGATCAACTTGTGTCAATATGCAGTCTGATCGGCATGTCCTAGAGGTCGATTATGTGCGATGTGACCCCATTGATGAGTATCTTTGTTTGCTTGATGGATGACAAATGAGCCGTCCCGCGAGTAAACCAACATTTTAGACTCTGCGTAAAGACACTAAAGTATCGACCCTGATCAGCCTTTTCGTCTCAGGTGGATTTTCTGTTTCAGGAATCATTTCACTATACCTCTATCCCCCTAAGACGGAATGTGTCGGCCCGGATTAGCCTGCGTGGAATGCGCAGGCTGATCTGGGTCGATACATTTACTCAGATACCATAATGCTGGTTTTTCTCGTGGGACGGCTTAAATATGTTACGAACATTAACATTGATATATGAAGATCGCTTCCGCATTTACGTGATGCGTCCATATTTGTCCAACTTGGCGACCTAGTATTGCAGAGAATATCATGATTTATGTGGTTTAATATGGAACTGCGTCAGTCTAGTCCATTATGTAAGCTGGAGCAATCAAGAGATATTATTGCGTTCCCTAATACAAACAATTGCCGTTTGATCAAAAGAGTGTGGTCACAGATGTATTCAATACTTTCAGAGACATGTACCCCAACAGGGGAACCGGAGGCGCCATAGTTCTTGAACAAATCCACCAAACCCTCTGAAGACGGTTTCAAAAAATGATACAATCATTTTACCAACTGACTTGTAATATGACGGCACGAACTCGTCCCGCCAAATTATGCGAAAAAGAATGAATGAAAATATGCCCGACCAAATGTTCTCAAATTTTACGGGACCATCCGGGGAAATCAGTTCAAATGCTTCTTTCGTTAGCTATTCATTTCAATGGACACGTTAGACGTTCAGTAATCACGATATCAGAGATACAATGCTTCAAACGTGTTTGAATCCTTAATTACTTAAGACGAATTGAGGAGTTGTGTATTGTTGCAGTGATATTTATACGATACCCGTTTGCATACTGAGTTATGCTGCCCATGATATATATATGTGGAATGCAAGGGATGTTTTCTTACTTGCGTAAGGAGTTGATGAGCGCTTGTATTTACAAAAGCTGTGATTTGATTGATGTATTAAGTACCTTTAGGCTCAGAACCAAGCGGTTTCCGGAACACCCTAAATGTTCGATTTGCAATAAAACCAATATATCTTAACAAAGCATTGTGTTTGATAGTGTCTTCTTCCCTGGTTGTCAAGACAGACAATACAATATTAGTTATTAATGAGAAGATTCGAAATCGGCATCGGAAATTTACAAATCACCTCGTGACCAGTGACGTACTATAGCTTGTTGATCTATTTGTCAAAAGTGGTAGATATCTTACAACTTCTAATTGATTGATTGGGGTTTAACGTCGTTTTCAACAATTTTTCAGTCATATCGCGGCGGGCAGTTCACCTACGCACGTGTTTCCTGGCGTTCGCACACCAATAATGCACACAACAATATTTCCAAGCAACTGGCTGCTTTTCCCACATATAATATAAGCCTAATAGGACTGTAAGACGAGTGACGCTTGTCACAATGACTTTTGTCAAACGACGAAAAGAATGTTGGCCGAGCTGGGGTTCGAACTCAAATAACTGGATTGACACCCCGCGTCGCTACCAACTGAGCTACCAGGGCTCGGCTTTTTCCAAATATCAAAGGGAAAGGCAACTAATTATCTTTTGTTTGCAGTGTTTGCATCCCTTAGCTATGTACTACTTTCCCAAATGTTCTTAATATAAACAAAAGCTGCCTTTATACACTATATCATCACTGTTTAATGTGTGTTAGTTTTGCTCTCTTTCGGACGTTTTCTGTTATATTTCTCAATACTGAAAAAAGTATGTACGCAGACCCTTGCCCAAATTGAGACGCATTTTGACACAACTGCACAGACGACTTTTGAAAACATTGTGGCAAACGGAGAAATTACTCATAATGTGCCACAATGTTTTCAACTCTATTTACTGATTATACTTTCATTTATAGAGATTTGTGTTATAGTTCTGCCTTGATGATTTTACAGTCGTCTGCTGCAAGTTTGTTGTATGTGGGAAAGGGACATAAATTAATAACCTGCAAAGGAGTTGTCCCTAAGGATCTCCGGTAGATAGTGATTGTTATATCAATGGCGTCAAATTCGTGAGCTATCCTCAGATAATACTTCGACAATTAGGTAAAATTCGCTCAAGAACACCATGGGTCTTTATCAAATGATGGTTTGCCTATCACGATACTTCTGGAGCCTGTTTTACCAACGAACTTAAGAGCGGTCGTAACTTAATGCTTCCACACAAATGGCGCGAGTACTGGTTAAGCCTCCAAGAAGCAGGTATCGAGCGTGATTGATATAAGCTCAAAGCTTGTTTAGCAACCGATGTAATCTAATTAAGTTAACTAAATTAACTTCAAAGCTTTCGTCAGTTCATAGCTAAGATCCGATTGTATTGAACAATCTGTCTTGATGACAATCGACGCAGAAAAGAAAGCGGAAGTACCATTAGTAGCTGTAGCAGTCGTCGTCCTAGTAGTAGTTTACATACATCCAATACAACAACTTAAATGCTTCTACTTTTAGTAATGCAAGTCAATATTATGTCTATATAACATAACTATGTCTATGTGTCCCCACTTAACCTTCACACCCACGCATACATGTCACTGATGTAATGTGAACGACTCAAGTTTCAAACGGAATTCCTCAAATAAGCTGACAGACAAATCGGTTATGACTTTCATTGCATTCTAAGGAGGAACCCGTCTCAGAGCACCTTTGACGTTTTAAGTACCGAAGTCCTCTATGACATTATTGTTCCTGCAAGCTTTCTTACATAATGCTCTCCATAAAACTAATCATACATGTTAAAACCGGTCTCTTATTATATCCATAATTATTATTTTGAGCCCCGATTGCTCTGTCGGAAGCGACGCAGGCTGTCAATCCAGGGGTTGTGAGTTCGAACACTAGCTCGGAAAACGGACAAAAGACAATGCGATGAGCGTCATTCGTCTGCCACCAATGGGCTTACTTACAGTCAATGTGGAAAAGCATCCCGTTGTTTGTAAAGATTTGTGTGCGAAACACGTGACAATCTGAACTGATCACCGTGATATGATTGAAAGATTGTTGCATACGGTGTTTAACCCTATCCCTCATACGACAATTCTGCAGCAGACAACTTTGAACACATTTTGTCAACTAATAGAAAATCTCTTTAATTGAATGGATAACCTGTGACTAAAAGTCGAAAACATTGTGGCAAAAGGAGAAATTGCTCGTTTTGAGCAATTTCTTCTTTTGTCACTATGTTTTCAAAAAGCTGTTTGCTGCAGAGGCGTCAGAAAGCGTCTATATCAGGGAAAGGGTTAAACCGTATTTAATCTGTCGATATTTATTGACCAGGCTGTCATCTACAGACCTGAATCAGGCCGTTTATGTTCAAATAGTTTGTACGATGCGATGAGTACATGCTTCAGCATTACTAACTTAATAAAAATGTAGCCAGGGCTATGAAACACAACTAAATTGCATGTTCAAAATATAGTGACACGTAGTCACATATCCATCTGAGCCATTCCACGAGAAAGTCAACACACATAACGGAAGTAAAGTATCGATCCGGATCAGCATAAGCATGCCGCGCAGGCTAACATGGTAGTAATGGCTGCCCACATTGGCGCTCAGGGTTGCGGGTTTAGCGTTACGACTGACTGGCTGGATACATGGACCAGTAGTACTAAAACACCAACCAAACAATCAAATTCATAGTTTGTCAATACGTTATTTATATGAGACGATTTCGTGTTATACTAATTTCCGATTAAATCAAAGATATTCACCTGCCAAATGTTAATATTTTAACCTACGCGACTTTTATAAAAAAGCATTCTGATCTGGATCTGCACGGTTCGCCAATTATTCACAGACGGTTTCAAGAAACTTGCATTAAGCAGTATATATATTTGGATCCCTAGCATGGACGCACGGGCCGGTCTTTTTTCCACACGTGTAACAATGACGCCATGTTAGGTTCTCCATTAGTATCGCTCATTTGCATATCATGTTACGCTCGATGTTTGGCAATAATGGCGAACGATGTATACCAAGATCAGTCCGTACATTCTTACATTTTATTTACGTTTCCAATGTTCCTAACTTACATCCCATAAATCAGTATGGGGTAAATACTCAATAAAATTAAAATCAAACCGAAATACACTTCACGAATATTGGACCTGACTACACCGCATAAAGGGTCGTATCGAATTTATCGTAAACATTTAACTACTCATGAGCACGTGCTCGCGTTTTCAATCTGACTAAAGTACACGATCTGACCAAATGCGTAGCGTTAATAGGAGATGATTTTAATGAGATTGCTCGGTTTTTATGACTACTGTAATAGCACTACAACAAACTCCCGTGCTATACAATCTATACAATCGGAGCACTCGACAACAACCGCTTCTCTATATATCGTTTAGGTTACAATACACCAAAAATAATCCTTCTTTGTTTCCATGTAAATCGACCAGTTTCAGTCCTCAATTGTCACCCTTTCTAAGCGTTTCTCATGTAGAACACCATATATCACTGAAAAGAGTTACCTCCTAGCTTTAAAACAATCCAAAGAAAATGTGGGGTCATGCATTATGCAAGAAAGAATTCACCAGGTGAAAATGGTTACCAAATCGGGCCCGGACAAAACCGGTGTTTAGCATTCTTTACTTTCACTTTCAAACAAGGTCAAAATACTAAAAGTGATCAAATCAATCATTTCAAGTGTAAGCTATACACATTCATAATGCATTTAAATTCAATACATTCTGGTGATGTACATACACTCATTTCTACACAAACAAAGGTCTTTTTAGGGACTATAGTCAGCAGATGTATTAAGCGTAATTTGGCCTTTATTAATATGGGTTATCTTACCTGTTGTATACCGAAATATTTAGTAAGCGAAAATTGTATAGGCTGACGCGCAGGTCAAACTGAGACGACCTGTATGGGGCAGTCATCAGATCTATATACGAGCTAGCGAGATTAGGCAGCAGACGACTTTGAAAACATATTGTTACAAATGTGAAAAATTGCCATAAATGAGAGCTAAATTATAAAATAGAGTTGAAAACAGCGTGGCAAAAGGAGAAATTGCTCGTTTTGAGCAATTTCTCCTCTTGTCATGATGTTTTCAAATATCGTCTGCTGCAGAGGTGTTATCATGCGTCTACAGGTGGGAAAGGGTAAACTAGACTGACATCCCAATGCTTCAACAGGATAGTTGATTTAGTCTTACAGTGAGTCGGGAGTCTTACGGTCTTGAAACAAAATCGTAATTGAGGTAATTGAGGATGAATACCATGCTGTTTTCTTTAGTAAACGGTATGAAAAGAATCAGGGAGAATGTATATGGGGGATATGAAGATAAAAACATTGATTGATTGGGGTTTAACGCTGTTTTCAACAAAGTTTCAGTCATATCACGGCGACCAGTTCACCTACTCATGCGTTTCCTGGTTTTCCCACACCAGTACACCTCACAACATACTTTCCAAGCAACTGGCTACTTCTCCACATAGACTGTTAAACAGCCCATTGGTGAAAGACGAATGACGTTGACTTTTGTCAAACGTCGGAAAGAATGCTGGTCGAGCTGGGATTCGAACTCAAAACCCCTAGATTGACAGCCTGCGACGCTACCGACTGAGCTACCGGGGCTCGGCTGAAGATTAAAACAAACGACGGATTCATTAGATTCGTGTCAAGCTGCAACAGATCAAATGTAATCAACATATGTAAATAAGTGCACACAATATTGTTGATAATAAATGAAGAGCCTGACCTTAACCGTTAACATCCATTTAAGTCTTATCTTTATCTACACTAGTTGCTAACCATTTGTATCCCTTTTGTTACATAACAACTACGTGGAAAGACATTAAGAAATAATTGCATTTTGCGAGGGGAAACCCTATATACTTATGGTTATATTATGGGCCGGTGGCCTAAATATATACATTAAATCCTCCAATTTTGATGGTGATTGTGTGTGTGCAGGAATTCCTCGGGAAATTGGTGTTATAATCATTTCCCGGTTATTGACGCTTTCCGACGCCTCTGCATCAGACAACTTTTAAACAAATTGTGGCAAAAGGTGAAATTACTCATGATGAGCAATTTCACATTTTGCCAAAATGTTTTCAATTCATTTTTATAATTTATCTCTCGATGAGAAGATTTGTTCACATGTTTGCAAAGACATTTTCAAACTTGTCTGCTTCACATTTAATGTAAGTGGGAAAGGGTTAATATCTTGGCTAATATAATATAATAGAAGTATAGGGTATATGAATAGAAAAGAAAGCAGTTCAGTAACTTGGGCGAATATGGTTTCCGTTTGATAGCTTAGTACAGTTGTGCAACAGGGAACCCCCACTTTACCTCCATATGTGATGAACGATATCTTTTGATGTATCCCAGCCCATTTACCAACAGCGGCGCAGTTTTCATCTTTAAATATTATGGTTAGATTTGTGCGGTAAATGGCCAATAAAGCCAGATCCTGCGGGGATATTCAGATAGAACGAGATTTTACGATCATCGGGGTACTTTTACAGGATTATTTTTAAGCGTTTTTTCACCGTTTCGGATATCCCGGGTTTTGCTAAATGGATGTTTTTACGATCCCGTGCGATAGTAATACGAAAAGAACGAGAATCGCTTGCTGTATTACGTGGTGCATGATGGGGAAGATTAGATTTTTGATTGTTGTGATTCTTTGCCTTTATTTTTTTAATTAAAACAATATCACAATAAGATATTATAACGCACTATTTTGTAATGTTTTTTGACTTGGTCTGGTGAATTCATACTGTGAGGGTTGATCAATGTGACGAACGCTTTTACTACAATATATTGGGTCAATCTCGAAGTACCTAGAAGTCAATGATGTTTAAAGTGTCTTCTTCTGTTTTGACAATATTTTATGATTGATTGATTGTTTGATGTTTTACAGCGCTTTTAACAATGTTTAAGTTATATCCCAGCGGTTCCTGGGTAAGTTACCAGTAATACTGGTTTCATTTATACTGACACCAGCCAGTCAGTCGTAATGCTAACCCTGAAACCCTGAGCGCCAAAGAGGGCAGCTATTACTACCGTGTTTAAAGTCGTTGGTATAACCAGGCCGTGGAACGAACCCGCGACCTCCCACACTCGAGGCGGACGCTCCTACCACTAGATCAACGAGGCGGTAAATATTTTATGAACCAACATATATGCACGAGGCATGAGAAATATACGTACATATATAAATTACCAATTAATAGGTATATGTCAACTTAAAATGAGTGACGAAAACCAATGTTAATGCGTTTGTAATCAATGGTGATCCAGATCAGCAAAAACATCCATGTAGTCTGATTCAAGTATTAAGGCCTCCGGCCCATGTATATTAATATGTATGTTTGGGAGTATGGCTCCTAGATCGGTCATCAGCCATCGGTGTTCAAATTTATATAGCAACGTAACACACATTCAATATTTAATTTTAAAAGATACAATAAGAATAACACAATTTAAATGAGTTTAAATTACAGAAAAGTTTCATTGAGAAATATTTTAGATTAATTTTTAGATTAGATAGTGGGTTCACTGTAATGCAATAAGACAACTTAAAAAGTCACGTTTTTAAATTCTAGTTTCTTTTATAACAGGCAGACAGACACGCATGTAAAATATCCTAAACATATGTTATATCCGCCGTGGCATCCCGAGCTCGATCCCTGCTCGTGGCTGTCATTGTGGAGCAACCCCCCCCACACACTGGCCAATACACCTTTGCTGGCCTAGAACTGATTAGACAGGCAGGGCGCATGGACAAATAAACTGTCGTAGCGATCATTGTGGAGTCCCAATGGTCAAGACACATTTTCTGGCTTAGAACTGGCTAGGCAGGCAGGGATTATGTACAAGTAAACTGTCGTGGCAGTCACTGTGGAGAACCCCTGGCCAATACACCTTTGCTAGCCTGGTTCTGGTTAGACAACAAGGGATCATGGACAAGTAAACTGTCGTAGCGGTCATTGTGGTGTCCCCCCCCCCCCTCCCCCCCCTCCCCCCCTCCCCCCCCCCCCCCCCCCCCTGGCCAAGACCAAGACACATTTGCTAGCCTGGTACTGGTTAGACAGCCATGAATCATGGACGAGTAGACTGTAGTGGCGGTCATTTGTTGAGTCACACCCCCCCCCCCCCCGGCCAATACATCTTTGCTAGCCTGGTGCTGGTTAGACAGGCAGGGATCATGGACCAGTATACTGTAGTGGCGGTCATTGTGGAGCCCTCATTGGCCAAGACACCTTTGCTAGCCTAGTACTACTTAGACACCGAGGGATCATGGACGAGTAAACTGTCGTGGCGGTCATTGTGGAGTACTCCTTGCAAGACACATGTGCTGGCCTAGAACTGGTTAGGCAGGCAGGGATTATTGACAAGTAAACTGTCGTGGCAGTCACTGTGGAGTCTCCCTGGCCAATACACCTTTGCTAGCCTGGTGCTGGTTAGACAGCCAGGGATCATGGACAAGTAAACTGTCGTAGCGGTCATCGTGGACCCCCCCCCCCCCCCCCCCCCCGGCCAAGACACATTTGCTAGCCTGGGGGACGAGTAGACTGTCGTGGCGGTCATTGTGGGGTCCCCCCCCCCCCCCGGCCAATACACCTTTGCTAGCCTGGTGCTGGTTAGACAGACAGGGATCATGGACAAGTAAACTGTCGTAGCGGTCATTGTGGAGTACCCCTGGCCAAGACACATTTGCTGGCTTAGAACTGGTTAGGCAGGCAGGGATTTTTGACAAGTAAACTGTCGTGGCAGTCACTGTGGAGTCCCCCTGGCCAATACACCTTTGCTAGCCTGGTGCTGGTTAGACAGCCAGGGATCATGGACCAGTATACTGTAGTGGCGGTCATTGTGGAGCCCTCATTGGCCAAGACACCTTTGCTAGCCTAGTACTACTTAGACACCGAGGGATCATGGACGAGTAAACTGTCGTGGCTGTCATTGTTGAGCCCCTCTTAACAAGACATCTTTGATAGCCTAGTACTGGTTAGACAGCCAGGGATCATGAACAAGTCAACTGTCGTGGCTGTCATTATGGAGCCCCCTGGCCAAGACATCTTTGCTAGCCTGGTGCTGGTAATACACCCAGGGATCATGGAAGAGTAAACTGTCGTGGCTGTCATAATGTAGACCTCTTAACAAAACACCTTTGCTAGCCTAGTACTTGTTAGACAGCAAGGGATCATGGACAAACATACTGTCGTAGCAGTCATTGTTGAGCCCCCTGGCCAAGACACATTTGCTAGCCTAGTACTTGTTAGACAACTAGGGAGCACGGACAAGTAAACTGTTGTAGCGGTTAGTGTGGAGCCCTCTTGGCCAAGACACTTTTGCTAGCATAGTACTGCTTAGGCAGCCAGGGTTCATGGACAAGTAAACTGTCATATGGATCCCTCCTGGCAAAGTCACCTGTGCTAGCCTGGTACTGGTTAGACAGCCAGGGATCATGGACAAGTAAACCATCGCCTTGGTAAAACTGAAAAAATGACGAAACGGAGTACACACCCATGAATAAACATTGCTTTAGAAACATAATTTCGCAAAAACAGAAGAAGCTGATGTTTCTGCTTTAATTGCAGCTTTATTAATGCATGACCATACCTTTTAAAAGGGAACTGATACGATCTCGAAATGTTGGCGTAATGGTATCTTTGGAAAAAACATTTATAATAAATGTTAACAATTCAACACTTCAATAAAGTAGCTATCTATCTATCTATCTATCCTAAACGCTTTTAAATTTGCATAGTATATGTAACATTCTTATAAAGCCTTTACATTGATAAATATTTTTGATAGTTCTTAAGATTGGCATATATATTCAAACATTCTTAAATAGTAATCAATATTTAACATTATATGCTTAAAACTCGACAATTTTTTAACAATTGACATTTTAAAACCTTGTTAAACCTTGCCCAAGCATTATCAAATTGGAAATATTTTCGCTTACTTAGACCTTCATTTCACCTATATATAGAATGTGTGCGACAAATGCTCCGAGGAAAGAAGAATCGAACTTATTTCAATGGGATAACACCGCCGACTTAATTGTTGTATAATTTAGAAAAGTGGTATACAAATCCATAAGGCATTATTAGGTTAAGATTTCTGCGACTCGTAAGGTCGGCGCGGACTGGTTCAATTATAATCGATAGTTGGTTCTACTGAGTCATTGGGAGAGAGATTATGTGTACTATATTCACCGGCATTGCCTTTTGAACGCTTCATAGCATGCCTCCTTCTAAGGAAACGCTGACAGTTTATCCTGTGATTGATTGATTGATTGTTTGTTTTGTATTTTACGCCGCTTTCAACAATGTATCTGTTGTATTACGGCGTTTCCTCGGTAAGTTACTGGTCCATTTATCCTGACACCAGCAAGTCAGTCTTAACGCTATACCCCGCAAATCTGAGCGCCAAGGAGGGGCATTGCACTATCTTTTTTAATTATGCTTTGAAATTCAGAGATTTTATACATAATTACAATTAATGTCAATCATTCTAAAACATCGGGACCATTTAATATCTATGCCGTTTATGCCTGGTGCATGTTATCATTATTATTATTCTGAAAGGTCTGATTGATTGATTGGGGTTTAACGCCGTTTTCAACGAAAACTTCAGTCATAGCACGGCGGCCAGTTCACCTACTCATGTGATTCCTGACTATCTCACACCAGTACTACAGTCCCAAGCAACTGGCTACTTTTTCACATAGACTGATAGCCCATTTGTGGAAGACGAATGACGCAGTGACTTTTGTCAAACGTCGGAAAGAATGCTGGCCGAGCTGGGATTTGAACTCACAATCCCTGGATTGACAGCCCGCGTCGCTACCGACTGATATACCGGGACTTGTTCCGAAAGGTCTGAATGACAATCATTGGAAGACAGTGGTGCAGAGCTAGAGCGTCGGCCTCTCGTACCAAAGGTCCCGGATACGAGTCCCGTCATGAGCGGGTTCTGACTTTAGTTTAAACTTATTTATTTTAAATCGATTGCGAAACAAGCTTTAAGCTTATATTAATCACGCTCGATGTCTGCTTCCTGGATACTTAACCAGTACTCGCGCCGATTGTGTGGAAAAATCCCAAAGTCAGGACCCGCTCATCACGGGACTCTGACTTTGGGACGTGTCCACAAAAACGGCGCGAGTACTGGTTAAGTCTCCAATAAGCAGACATCGAGCGTGATTGATATAAGCTGAAAGCATTTTAGCTAACCGTTGGATAACATAGGTACAGACGATACGACTTTCTTTTACCACATACAGCAAACGTTCTGCAGAAGACGAGTTTGAAAACATTATGTCAAAAATATGGAAACTCTATAAATGCATAAACAATAATTGAACAAAGTTGAAAGCATTATGGCAAAAGGAGAAATTGTTCATTATGACCAACTTCTCCTTTTGGCACAATGTTTAAAAATGTGTCAGCTGAAAAGGCTTCAGCAAGCGTCTGTGTATGGGAATGGGTTAAATGGAGATGTTGTCAAAGTAATTAAATGTCACTTTTACCACAATGTTTTTAGATATCCTTTTCTGCAAAGGTTTACTATGAACTGAACTTAACTGGCAACAACCCTTAACAGCACAAAGTTGGACTTGCAAGAACTACAGTGAAACAAGCACCATCGAATTGCCATGGCTCGTAAACATTACTTTTAAAAGTTTACCTATTTCTTCCCTAAATGGCTGACGAAGTGAAATGTTGTTAATGTCCAGTGTTTTAGCATTATTTATCACTACTTGAGTTTGACCATCAATTTGCAAAAATAGTTTTAAAAAGGTAAAAAAGGACTTGCACATACTTCTTCATTAACCCTTACCAACTTGCTGACGCATCTGAAACAGACGACCATTGGAATCGTAGCGGACTGGCTATAAACTGCAATATGGCAGGGGTCAAGATAAGAAGGGTTTTACAGCTCTTTCCCCTAAAATATCTTTCTTATTATCCAACCGAACCCTATGATGTGGGTTCTCAAAAGAATCGTCTCAGTGACATAGGGTTAGAGGGTCAAATTAGTATTTTAGAACATGCAAAAACATGCATTTTAATGTCATCTGAAACGTACAGGCATGGTTTGACAGTTCGTATTATCCTTTTCCCTCATATAGACGCTTTCTGACGCCTCTGCAGCAGACGGCTTTTTGAAAACATGGTGAGAAAAGAAGAAATTGTTTTACACATGATTCCTTGGTAAACAAACCGGTATTGGCTAGGAAATGTGCCTTGCACTTGGGAAAGCCACCATGACCGACGTGTCGCGAATGGATATCGAACCCGGGATGCCCGGTTCCAGATCCCCGACCCTAACCACTAGGACATGGTGGATTCCTAAGATCAAACATTAAGTCGATATACCGGGTACCGTAAAAGATAGCTTAATTGTTAAATAAAGTTGAAAACATTGTGGCCAAAGGGGAAATTGCTCATCATGAGCAATTTCACCTTTGGCCACAATGTTTTCAAAAGTCGAAAATCGTGTCAAAATGCGTCTGCAGGTGGGAAAGGGTAAAGGAAAAGGTATTCTATATTAATTGCTATTTTTGCATAACCTTGATATTAATACGAATAATAAAACAGTATGTGAAAAGAAAGAATCACAATGTTTACTTAATCTGAACTGTTTCACAAGTTATCAGTCGTATTCATCCGCGTAAGAGTTATGACACGTGACTGTGATGTAACTATTGATTGGCCGAACAATTAGTACCATGATGTACACGTAACGGTAACGATCGAAGATTGTAAACGTTCTTTATTTAAAACATTTGCCCACATATAGACGCTTTCTGACGCCAATGCAGCGGACGACTTTTGAAAAATAGTATGACAAAAGGAGAAATTGCTCATAACGAACATTTTCTCCTTTTGCTACAATGTTTTCAACTTTTTTCAGTAATTGTACCAATCATTTGTAGAGATTTCCCATAGTGTTGCCAATATGTTTTCAAAGTCGTCTGCGGCAGGTTTATTGTATGTGGAAAAGGGTTAAACCCTTTCCAAATTGCAGATGCATCTGGAGCGGACGACATTTGAAATAACTGTGACAATAGCACAAGTAACTCATAACAAACAAATGATCCTTTTGCCACAATGGTTCCAACTTTATTCAATGTCCATACTTTTATTAACAGTGATTTTCCATATGTTTATCTAGATGGTTTTAACTTGAGTTGTATGTTTTAGATGTGTTTTATGTGGGAAAGGGTTAAAATATATCCTTCTGAACCCTTTCCCTATTACAGACGACAATAGACACATTTGCAAGTGACGACGGTTTAAAAACAACGTGAGAATGGCAAAACTAGTCAAAACGATATAATGTTCTTTTTTGAATTCTAAATTAAAGGATACACATTTAAAGTTCTTGGTGTTGCATGTATTTCCTCAGCCGTTATCAAAGCATACGCATCTAAATTAGCATATCAGGTAATCGGTTAATAATACATAAGCCCTGCATGCAATGGAATCTAAAATAGAAACATGCGTCGGGAAACCCTACTACTTTTCAGTATTTGACGTGCAATCTATTTCCGTACCCTGGTATGGTCGGGGCATCTGTAGAAGGGAACCCTGAGGTGCGACATGCGTCATTCGTCTTTCACCAATGGGCTAACATTATGAGCGGAGCGCAACCAGTTGCTTTGAAAGACTGTAGTATGCAGTACTCGTGTCAGAAAGCCAGGAAATACGTGGCGCCGTGATATGACTGACACATTGTTGAAAACGAAGTTAAACCCAAACCATGTCTGATGGTAAGCGATGCTTGTTATTACAAATACCTTGTCATTGTAAACAGCATTGTCGAGCTATAACGGCACATGGCGTGGCGTGATGAATCATTAAATCGATTGATTCGGGATTAACGGCGTTTTCTATGGTAAATCGGTTACACCACGGCGGCCAGTTCAGTCAGTTACAGCACGGCGACCAGTTCAGCTAACGTGTTTGGCCGGCTTTCTCTCGTTAGTACTCCACATAGCATTCATCCAAGTAAATCAGCAACCTGAGTAATTGCTTAGACCAAAATGAATTGCCGAGTCGGGGTTGAAACACACGACCCCTGGGTTGACAGCCCTCGTCGTAAGTTATCGAGGCTCGATGCCAATCAATGGAAGAGAGCCTGCCTGTATCAGCCATTACTAGAGGGTCGTCGAATGGAATATGTTATTCTACTGCTGTCATCAATGGCAATTTGTTGAAGCATCGTTCAAAGAGAGAGCATAACGCTTCATATCAATGCAATTGTGCTGTTAATTGCACAATAACTTTCGTCAACCATCGGAAAGAAAGAGTGGTCGAGCCGGGTCCATTTGTTGATAGCCATCATCGTTACCGACTGCGCTGTCGGGGTTCGAATCGACGGCCCATTGGTCGATAGCCATCATCGTTACCGACTGAGCTATCAGGGATCGAAACGGTTGAATATTGCTCGACAATAATGTCGTGGTCAAGATCAGTTCAATATAGTCGAGTTATAAGCAATGTTATATTGAAAGGAACGTGATGCGTATGACTTTAGATCAGGCGAATGCCTTTCATTCCAAAACAATGTGTTTAACACCAGCAATAAACGACCTGTTCCATGTTTACCAAACCGCCTAGATGGTGTTATGGTAGAGCGTCCGCCTCAGGTGAGGTAGGTCGCGGGTTCGACCCCGGCCAGGTCATACCAAAGACTTAAAAAATGGTAGTAATGACTGGCTGCCTTGGCTCTCAGAGTTTCGGGTTTGGCATTACGACTGACGGGCTGGTGTCAGAATAAAGGGACCAGTGGGAACAATGTTGACCAATCAACATTTAGAATGCCATTTGAAATATTCGAAATTTACTAAGGAACGGAAATTCTTCTTGACTGAACCAAATGGTGTCTAACAGACATCTTGTCACAAGTCTATGCATGTCTTGGCATTAATAACAATAACGGTTTCTTGAACATGCCTCCGCTGACCAGATTCAGTCAGAGAAATACCACTAGAATCAAACTAGATACGTATTGACATTTGGGAAGTTTTGAAATGAAAGACAAATACCTATAGACCAACAGAACAAAAAATCAAGTTTTCTTTTAATTAGATAGTTTATTGAACTTTTCGAACATTGAAAATACAGAATTCGCAGTTGAAATACAAAATCATACAATAACTATATTTTATATCATATTCAACAACCATTTAATTAAATTCATTATTTATCACAAATTCTTTGACCCAAATTACAGTCGAAAAGTACCATATTTTCGTCCCAATGTTAAGTACATGTATACTTCAGACTAATGCAGTTGGAAAAGCTTCAGATGTCGATGGCTATGTTAAAGAATTTGAAATATTTCAAGATTCGATTCTAACATGTTGCCAGCTATAAATTATTTTTTTTGCTGCTTTGAATTTTTGTTTAGAGACTTAGTATTTCAAAACACATTGGGGAAACAATGGAATGTCTGAGAAATTGGAGATGGTATTTTGTGACTTATAAATTCTCTTCTCTTCTTTGTAACAAATACAATTGTGATCGAATGTACCTTCCAACAAGTGAAATCACCACAGACGGACAAACGACGGAAGATGCCATCCATATTTGTCACCCTGCCCAGACAGAGGCAAACACAAACATAAACGACATCCATTGCATTCAAACCTTATAAAGAACACTGATAGAACAAAATATTCCCACATCCAAGTTTTCCTTTGTCCCAGTTTCTTCTTGGTATCACACGAGCCTACCTGTGTACCGTCTCAATCGAGTGATTTTTATTGTGTAGAGAAGTAAATTGGAGCCGTTCCACGATAAAAACAACATTGTGGACTCTGCGTAATTTATCGGTTCGGATCAGCCTAGGCATGCCGCGTAGGCTAACCCGGACAGAACTTTTCGTCTCCCGTGGGTTTTCTATTTCAGGAAGCATTACTCTATACATATATCCCCTCAAACGGAATGTGTCGACCCGGATTAGACTGCGCGGACTGCGCAGGCTGATCTGGATCGATACATTACGCAGATTCCATAGTGTTGGTTTTCTCGTGGAGCGGCTCATAATTTTATGGTCTCTTTCGTCGTTCACTTACACGACCAACCAGTCTTTGTAGAGGGAAGAAAGAGAGAACAATCGCCCCAAACGTGAATGTAAATGGGTATTTTAGCACATTAATATGATATACACAAATATTTCTTCGTTATTTCTCCTAACATTAAAGTCACATGTTATGGTGAGGGACAATTGTTTACGTTCTGTTTTGAGCTTGAAAACATGGACAATTTGCTCAGTCATTTCATGTATTTTGCTAATTTCCGAAGTTTCCCTTGTTGATAGGATAAGTTGTCTTTGAAAATTGTCCATTTCTCTTTCTCTTCCCCCCCACCCCCCCCCCCCCCCCCCCTTTTTTTTTTTTTTAGCTTAAACAGTTTATAATTTTATACACACTGCTTGAGCTTAGAAATAAGGAATCTGTCCACAGACACCTTAATTATGGTCATATGTGCTTATCCAAATCTACATAAAATTAAAAATGTCACATGCAGTTGTGAATAGTTAACCCTTTCCCTAGTATACCCGTATTAGGACACATCCTTCATTCATGTAGCATTATAATTCGATAAATGTTAAATTTAGTATACATTTTGTCCCCTCATCTTAACCATTTGATAAGTTTCTTAACCCTGTCCCACATACAACAAATCTGCAGCAGACGACTTTGAAAACGTACCCGAATTAAATTAGAAACTCCCTTTAATTAAATAAAAAGTACAATAATTATATAGAGTTGAAAACATGGTGATAACAGGAGAAATCGCTCGTTTTGAGCAATTTCTTCTTCTGTCACCATGTTTTCAAAAGTCTGTCTGCTGCAGAGGCGTCGGAAAGCTTCTTTATGAGGGGAAGGGTTAAAGAAGATGACAATAAGATCGGGTAAACCATTAATATGGATAAATCCAATTTAATGTATTCGTACATGCTTTGCATATATTGCAGTTAACATGAATACTAAATTATCTATGAACTTGTAAACACATATTATAAACAAACCAGGGACGAAGCAACAACAAAACAGTACAAGTAAATATAAACGTTGTTCCCCAAAGTTCAGCTAAGCTTTAAACATAGGCATATATATTGTATTCAAAGATTTGTGCTAGCGGCCCATAACACAGCATATATTAACAATTATTAACATCCAAAGAATTTAATAAACATTACACTTATATACATATGTCAAATGTAATCGACCGTAAACACCGATCAATGCGATGCTGCAGAAAGGGTATAAATCCATTATCAATAATAAAATATTGATTTGTTAGCACGAAACCAATGGAATCATTCCCATCCAAGAAGTGTGTGATCTGTACTGTATTTCTATTATTACTTCACTACTAATTTCCATTTCTATTTCGAATAAATACAAGCTAACTCTTACATCATGTATTAGTATTTGCTTTCGGTTTAACCCATTACTTAACACAGACGACATTTGACGGCTGCTATTGAAGACGACTTTTAAAAACATTACAATAAAAAGCGAAATTGCTCAAAACCAGCAATTTCACCTTTTATTGCAATATTTTTAACTCTTTATCAATATAATTCTTTCAGTTTTCTTGATTGTTTATTTTTTTCGTCTAATGATTGTAAAGCAGACGATCTTTGAAAAGTTATGTGAAGTAATGGGTTAAAAGATATAAAATCACACAATTAAAACAGTTATTGTTTATTCAAAGTTTTACATACATACATGTGTTTATATTTTCATAGCTCCAACCCATTACATATCTATCCATGATTTCTTATAGTCAGAGTTTCTGTTTTTCTATGGTTTTTTTGGCATCACAAAATGTCTGTTAATTGTTATTTAACAATGTACAAAACTCTCAAGTATTTGTGAATACAAATGCAGTTCACAACCCTTTCAGAAGAAAATATTTCAAAAATAAAAAATCATCTATTTTACAAATGATAAACTATAAATAGTATTATTTGTTTATACTACACATGTACAGTGTTTGTAGTTATAAGCTTTCAAATATTCATAGAAAAAAACACCTAAATTAAGTATAATAGAACAGAAGAGACATTTTATTCAGACCAATGCCTTTGTACAGGTTCATCGTCCATGTATCCATGCTATTGTTATAATCGTTTACAAAAATATTCTAAAAGAGTCTTGCATTTGTAAATATTCAAAAATATATAATATAATTAAACCGAGGAAAATAGACCATGTTTATAGAATCAGTATCACGAAACGTACAGACCTGGCAATATAATCTGTTCGCAGGAGATTGTTTCACTTGATTCAAAATTGGAAAATATTTTTTCGTACACGCATTTAAATTTCTATTATTTTATATGAAGACACACGAAGAAAAATTCAACGATAATAAATAAAATTAAAGAAATGCGTATGGGTATAAAATAAAATCGTTCTGGACGAAAAATTTAATTGCATGAAATGTCTGTTGATGAACAAAAATTAAAATGACATAGAGATGTTTATAGGTGATAATAAAAATTACATAGACATGTTTATGGATTAATAAATAATTGACAAAAACAGATATATGTTTGAAAATGTTGAAAAATTAAATTACAGGGTAATGTTTAATATGCCATTCTTCGCATAGTTAAATTTTAGTTGTATTATCATGTTTTGGGACTTGAAACTGTTATTACCTTATCTTAATTTTTGTGAAATAGTTTAAACAGACTTTCCCCTAATCTGACTGATTGCATTTTGTTTTTGTTTAATATGTTGAACAGAATACCATGCGTGTAAGCGGATTTATGTTAGATTTGCATGCGCTTAAGAAATAGGAGGAACTGATTAGAAATATAGAAGAATTAAATGAATTAAAACAATATTAAGACACTGGATTGATTGATTAGGGTTTTCAACAATTTTTCAGTCATATCACGGCGACCAGTTCACCTACTCATGCGTTTCCTGGTTTTCCCTCATCAGTACATTTGAAGAGCTCAATTCAATTTCATTAGTTTACCCAGTGTGTACAAAGCACAAAAACACAATGTACATAAAATGTAGCATAACAAACGGTCAAAAAGAATTTAAAATAAAAACAGGTAATACTGAATATACGTTCAACAGAAACGAAAGTTATTTTTATTACAAAACAAAAGCTAATAATTTCAGCCGCCTTAATACGAAATTAAGAATTTATATGTTTAATAAATTAAATAATTTCGAATATGATACGCACGAAAACGTATTGTTTTAAAATGTAGGGAAACAAATATGTTAATCAACAATCGGCTGAATTTTATATAAAAGCAATTCCAATTATATTTACTAAAAATCTACCAAAAAGTCCTGTTTTTTAAGAATTAAAAATATTGCCATATCAATAAAAAATACATTTATCTCTATTCTGAAAAAAATAATATTTGAACAAGTCAGGTTGATAGAGACATCAGAGAAAATAATTCAACAATTCCTTATAACAATGACAATATTTAGTGAAATATTTAACAGGTTGAAATTAATGTCAATAGACACAATGTCATGAAAGTCAAATAAAACGAGTATGAAATAGTGTAAATGTGTTTCTAATGGCTATTTTAACGCTTAATTCAACGACAATGTTTTCGATGTCATCGAGGGAAGTCTAGCAAGAAAAACACATTTATTATAAAAACAGTTTAACATCCCGACTCACCGCCTCACCTCCCTCGTTGTAATGTTCGACCGCACGCATTTTCGAGTGATATTTTATAAACGTAGTATTCATGTTGAATTTTCAGCATGATTTATTTCATTCGACAATCGTATTATGTATGCTTTTGTTTGTTTTTTATTATAAACGAAAAAAAAAAAAGATATATATACTGTTAAATATTTAAAGTTTGTTTGAATATGTTCATGTATGCCGAAGAAAATGTGAACGCCTTGAAAACAAAATCTAAACTGTTTGGATTAATATATGACTGTAATTCATTTTAAACACATGCAATTGAAGTATTAGTTTAACTATTTCAATGTTATTGGTATATTGGGTTTAAAAGAAATACTGTCTTAAAGATACGTGAATATGATCACAAGCTAAAGCCCGCATATAATACGTCTATTCGTGAATTCCGCCTAACTGTGTAAACAGCGACGCTTCAAAATAAACAATACACGGCTCTAGTAGGGCACTTGATCATGGCGGCTGGAATATGGCTCTGTTACAGAGCTGGTTATAGCCTGATAAATGAGTTTTTACGTGCTACCAAGATAACAGACTTTGATGTTAGAATATATATATAACATAACGATAAATACCCCATTTATTGTTAACCTGTTGTTATATTTTATTCAGTCATTTGTTTGGAAAACATTTGAGAAGAAATATTACAAAATTCAGATTTTTTTTTAGTATAAAAAGGTCGAATTAAATATATATAACTGTTATTATAGCAACAACGTTAGAGCAATTTCCTCTTATTCCGCATTGTTTTTAAAACGTCGTCACCTTCATTAGGCGTCAGACCCCGGATGTAGCAGGGAAATTGATTTATTTATACTGCAAACATTTGGCAAAATAAATATAGTAATACCTTATGGACGTATACTGTTCAAGGTTAAATTTGTTAATATCTATGTGTACATATCTAAAGAGACAAAACTATGTTAGGATAAAATTGATAAAGTGCTGAATTTTTATCACACTGCAAAGTGTTTTGAAAATTTAGAATGATGTGTGTATATCACAATTATCTTAATATGATGTGTTTGTTTATTTTCACGATTAAAAGAACCTCTTAAACTAGGTGTCAACGAGTAAACAGTTGTATTAATTCTTTCCTTCAAATAAACATTGATTAATAACTCCTGTATGCCAATAATGCATATGTAAAAAATTGTAGAAAGTGTTAAAGAGAATAGATAACTAATATTTTGTTGTTATTTACCTTTTTCTTCAGACTCAAATATTTCAACTCAATTTTCTTTACTCACAATAGTTTTTCCTACAGCATACAGTTGCATTTGCAAATGAATTGTTAGTTAGCGAATATACTGGAAAACATAACGAAACATCGAAATGACAAAGTCAAGAGAATGCCTGTTTACTTATTATGTGTTATTATTAATCATTAAATGATTTGTGTTCTGTTTATTATATCCACAGTTAATCAAATATTTTATTGTGTAACCTATTTATTTCAAAACAGGCGAAATATATGTTTAGCCATTCTATTTTTTATATTCATTTTGCCTTTGAATATTTTTTGTCTTTAATTTTATCTTTACATAATAGCATTGTATGTTTATCCATATGAATTGAAAGAATGCTATATAATTGTGTTGAAAATGAAAGAATTCCAAGTCCGTTGTTGATTTCATCGGTTTTCAATGCAATTATTTAAATGATATTTTGGAAGATAAGTCAACTTTATATATATATTTTTATATGATGTATAGATTATTTTCTGATATTCAATTTGATGTAACAATAGTTGCTCGCCAAATGAGCCGATATAACAACCGACTTGCTGAACAGGCAGTATATGAAAAATATCATGCTACGAAAAACTGCAACCCCCAAGACTTAGCAATTTTCAACATGTGAGTGCAACGACTTTCATACACATTTTCCAAATTAATCAAGATGCATTCATATTTAAATCGAGCTTCATGCCGCTTTCAACAATATTCCAGTTAGACCGTGAAGGGTGGTCCCTGGGTATATTACCAGTACTACCGATGCACATGTCCTTATGCTATCCCCGCAACCCTGAGAGCAAAAGAACGAACGCCGTATGACCCGACCGGGTATCGAAACCCCGACATCCCGCTCGGACGCTCAAATCACGTCATCACGTGGATCGTTTTTTTCATTATGAAACACTGTTTGCTATCCACATGAGCCGTTATTTAACGAACACAGACTGATTCAAATCCTGATCTCATTTCATGAAATGCTGGTCCAGAGTGTAAACTTTTCCTATGTTGTCGTGCGAATCCAGGAATTCCCACCGTACATTAGCCTATGTATCACATCGTTTTGTTTATACATCAACACTGTCATTGAAACATTGTTTCAGTCACACGGTCTCATTAATTCGATGACTGTTTCGTTACATAGTAATTTCACTTAATCCACACTAGTAAAAACACAGACATAAATATACACCTCGATACAGTAACACCACTATGTTACACAGTAAGTTATGCATAGGGAACTAGAAAAAACAAACACAAACAAACGCGCGTGGTACGAAAATAAAATCTCTTCTTTTCCCTAAACATAATATAAGCAAATCGTGCAAAATTCACGTGTTTCTTAATTTCCAACTTCATCTGGACTAAAAAGCAGGTGTTCTGAGCCCAAACTTATATTTCTCGAGCAAAAAGGAATTTTATGACCCCACAAAAAGTTAGTGTGGACGATTGAGGTGGAAAAAGGACATAAAACGTCTAGGGCAACTCATAACTATAGAAATATTACCTTCTCCGCTTTTAAGTCTTGTTTTATTGAAACACCGAGCGAAATCAAATACGTTTAGACTTCGGCCGTAAAATTACCACCCTCGGGAAACTCAATTGACCGAAAATAGCCGAAATTCAATCCAAAATCGAGCTACAGACCATTTCTTTAACTGCTTTTTAAAATGAGAGAAATTCATGAATGTTTGGGTAATTTTAGAGTTAACAGCCGAACTAATGCCCGTATATCTTGGGGAGGCCAGATCAGCTTGACTTTTCAATGAAATGCTCCCGAGTTCTTTATGATTTTGGATTGTCAATTTTATTAACCGGTTTACATTCTGGGTCGTTATTTTTAACCTCTTTTCCCATTCGAGGTGCATTCGATCCGGTCTTTTTTACAGCGCAGAAGATTTGTTTATTGAGTTGCTGGAAGAATAGGTTTGTCAGGCGACATCTAATTATCATGATTAAAAACAAATTATAGAATTTCCTTTGCCCGTGTACTTTGATTTAGACGTCCAAATTCGAACCGTGTGTAACACCGAATGAATCATGACGTGTTTCTCCCACTTTTGCCTTTCTTTAACAGCACGTGATAGCAAAGCACTTTTTCTATTTTCGACAACATTTTGTACAAAATGAAACAATAGTCCCAATTTTTAATATTCTGGAAATGTTGTCGACAGGCACAGGTTTGTCCAAGTCGTCTTCTTTAAGATGTATGGATCTTATACTTCTTGCATGGCGTGGTTCCCAATCTAATTGACGTCAGAAAGAAAAAATAATTCTGGCTCCCGGCTGTTAAACATTTACCTGATTTGGTACTTGTTGTGTCGTCTGCTTTAAAAATTATCTGAGCGGGGATAATGCATTATTTACAAAATACGAATTGGATTCAGAGTCGAAACGATTGTGAGAAAAGAAGCCATAACTCACTCTCAACAATTTCCAATATTTCACATTGTGTTCAAATGTCGTCTGCTACAAATACACCAAATAATCGTCCGCAACAGGGGAAGAGTTAATACGCGATTTCGATTAGCACATAACAAAATATTCGTTTAGAATTATCTAAATTGAAAGTGCTTGATGAAAACAGAAGACGGAAAGTTATAATAGAACTCTAAATGTTTGATAAAAAGTCGAAAACGTGTTTTCATTTAATGCCTGCTGCTAAATCACTGTCAATCTCCTTATGAAATAGATGGCAAATGCTGGACTCATTTGGGTTTAATTAAACACATTGAAATGTTACATTTAAGATTTAAGAAAATATGACATGTACCTTAATTTGTTTTTAATAATACCATTTTATATAAAGTCCTGCATTTAATTGTCATCTATAAGGTTTTCTAATTCATCGTTTTTTGTTTTTATTTATGCCAGTCGACTACGGTGGAAATGGGCAAAAAAAAAAAAAAATCGAAGCTAAAATAAAAAAAAAAATCATCATTTGTTGTTTTATTTTATAACCCTTTCCTTCATACTGCAAATATACAGCAGACGATATTGGAAAACATCAACTATGTAATAAATCTCCTTCAATGGACGTTTCATTATTTAAAAGAGAGTTAAAATATTATGGCAAATGGAGAAATTGCCCTTTATAAGCAATTTCTTATTTCGTCACGATATATCTTTTTTTTTGGGGGGGGGGGGGGGGGGGGGGGGTGGGGGGGGGGGGGGCGAACGAGGTTGTAAATACTTGGAAAAGAATGCACTTTATTAACTCTTTTAGCGCCACAGGCAATATTGAGGTTTTTTGCAAACAATGCAGATTCAGCATTGTTTGCCTTTGAGTTACCAAAATCGACCAAAACTTTCATAAATTGAGAAATGGACACACCCGATTTTGAACATGGAAGAGCCTACTTTAAACAATTCGGGGCTGAAAGGGTTAAATAAAGTCAGGATTTAATTATGTATAAAGAATTGAATAAAAAAAAACTTATGTTCTCTCTCTCTCAAGTCTCGAATTCTTCTTTACGCTGATTGCCCTCTGTCTTGGACCCAGCCATACGCCACGTGAGCCGTATCACATAAGTATATTGAGTTACGTTTTCCCTTTGTAATGTAAATACGCAATACGACTCTTGCTTTTAGTTTATGTTCTATGTAATTATAAGTTCTTATATTACACAGTCAATTGAAACATTGGGAGCTGTACATTCCTTGATAATATTGTAAAATGAGAACATACTTGTGTTAAGGATACACTTTTTTTGTTGCAATTTTACAACTTTTTATTGTATCCAGTTTATAATATCACAATCACTTTAAAGAAGGCATTTATTTTTGTCACTGTACCTAGTGGATAAAGACGGTGTTTGAAAGAGTAAACATATTAACGGAGGTGAAACTAATATTTTGGTTTACCCTTTCCCGTATATAGCCTTGTTTTGACGCCTCTAAGGTAAACGGCTTTCGAATACATTTTTGCAAATGAAAATGAAAAATTAATGCCACAATGTATTCTATTGAAAAACTTTACTTTTATTTATAGAATATTCCATATTTTTTATTATATGTTTTCGCAGCCGTTAGCTGAACATTTGGTTTAAGAGGGGATGGGATCAAATGAAGGAATTGAGTAACATAAGTTGGTTCGAGAGATTTCTTTTATTTTAGAATGATGATGCAATTACAGTTATTCAATATAATAATTGTATTTTGTATCGTAATCTTCATTCATTTGGCATACTGAGACGCATATATATTACATCAAAAACGTAAACGGATTTGACAACTAAAGACTTGTATTAATTAAGAACAGTTTTTAATATAACCTAACTTTGTTTTTTTCTGTTAATGCGGTTAATTTCATACATTAGATGTTCGCGTCCATGCATCTCTCAAAAGATGAACATATCTTATTTTGTTTTGTTTTTTAATTTGTATTAAGTTCGCAGACTAATTAATTACGCAGGGGAGAAGGAATGTCATCTTATCTTTTTAAAAATAAAATAAAGTAATAATGAATTAAATATTATTGATGATTAACAGTACATGTAAACATAAGAAATCAAAGGTTTATAAGACCTATTGTAAACTTGGGAATATCATTTCCACAGCATCTGTCAATACAGAGGGTTATTTCCCGTTTACTTCATTTGATGAAATAAAATTTTAGAAATAATAAAAAAACGTCGTTTTGTGGGTGATTTCCATTAAGTTTAGATCCAGTTTTATTGCAAGCAGTCGTAACACAAGAGTGAACATTATTGGGTTATAAAACCAGCGAGTTGTGAACCAAACGTGGACCCGGATAGTATCTTCATTTCTGATAAAAGAAATAATAATACTGACTCACTCATTTTGAATATTTACGGGTTTGTGAGTTTTATGGATTTACACTGGCAGATCCAGGAGTGAGCCAATGGTCATCTGTGAGCCCTAAACGTTAGTCCGTTTCAATCTTTGTTATTTAAATGAATGATAACAATTTCGTATTCGATACACATATTATAACAATTTGGTGTTTAACCCTTTCCCTCATACGACAATTCTGAAGCAGACGAATTTGAACATATTTTGTTAAAAAAATAGAAAATCTCTATAATTGAATGGATAACCTATGACTAAAAGTGGAAAACATTGTGGCAAAAAGAGAAATTGCTCGTTTTGAGCAATTTCTTCTTTTCTCACTATGTTTTCAAAAAGCTGTCTGCTGCAGAGGCGTCAGAAAGCGTCTATATGAGGGAAAGGTTTAAAAGCATGACACTTTGTCAAATGAAAAGTATATTCATTCTTTTTGGGTGAAGTTCACAAGAAGTGAACCATGAGATAACTAGTGAACCATATACGTTAACTCTAATAGATAAAGTGATTATGAAATATGTATATTTAAAAAAAAAATATGACAATTGGTGTAATGATTGTTTACCAGTTTTAATATAGGTTTTTCGTTTTCAATCAGAAGTTCTTTGTCATCAAGTTGACATATCAAGCAATTGATATAGACTGTCCCATTCAAAATCCTTAAGGATATGCCCTTGCGAAGCACTCATTCAGAATTTGTACGGGTCTCTTGGTTTTATGGACAAAACATGTGGGTTACTTTCTATCAGTGGTTTTAAAATATCATATTAAACCGCATTTGATACGTTCGTGTTTTTAAAAAAATCCACACACACACACAAAAACCCGACAATATGTCGAAGATAAGATGGTTGCATAGTTTTATGATTTCATGATAATTTAAAAGAATCATGTTTATGATGGAAATAAATTATCATAATCAACAAGATCAGCATTATTATTGCCGAAACCTTTATAACTATTTATTCATGTTTTATTATTTTTCATTAAGTTCCGTCATTTTAAGAAACGTTGACGGTTAAACTAAGATACATGTACATTCAATTCAAAGAGCCACAGATTCGACATATTGTTTAACAGCATCATTACCGTTAGTGTATGTAATATATATGGAGAAGAGTAGCCAGCTGCTAAGAAAAACTGTTGTATTTTATTCTGTTGTGAAAAAGATGGGTAGATGAACATGCCGCTGTGATATGACTGAAAAGAAATGTTGAAAACGGCGTTAAACCAAACTGGATCGTTTGTAAACAGTGATAACGGATTTCGAAAGATCGATGAAATATTCAGCGTATTTTTAGAATGCATGCTTTCATCGTAAATCAAATCAACACAAACCAGGGAATATCATGAATCATTTACGTACTATTTCAGATTCCCTTCTAGACTGTGGCGCTTGCGACACTCCAAGTGAGTTCCATAGTAAAAAGGGGAAACGCGTCTTGCGAGTTGGGGGTCTTATTGCATCAGCGTATACAGGGTCTGGTAAGCTCACAACAGGCTTCCCTGCTGCACTCATGGTACTAATAAATGCAGATTCTGACAAAAAGCTAGAAGTGTATCCCTGATAGTTATACGTCAATGTAACATTGATTGGTGAAAGCCCAGAAATACTGATTGATTGATTGATTGATTGGGACTTTTTGGAGCCTCTGCAGCAGACGGCTTTTTGAAAACATAGTGACAAAACGAGCAATTTCTCCTTTTGCCACAATGTTTGATAATTTCAGTCATAGGTTATTCATTCAATTATAGAGATTTTTTATCTTTTTGACGAAATATGTTCAAATTCGTCTGCTGCAGAATTGTCGTATGAGGGAAAAGTTTAACGCCGTTTTCCAACACTTTTGTCATAACACGGCGGCCAGTTCACCTACTCATCTGTGTCCTAGCTTGCTCACACAGCACTCTACACAACCAACGTTCCAGGCATCTGGCTACTTCTTCTAACATAGACTGTTAGCCCATTGGTGAACAAACGAATGACGCTTACTTATCACAGTGATTTTTGTCAAACGTCGGAAAGAATGTTGGCCAAGCTGGGATTCGAACTCACAACCCCTGGACTAACAGCCCGCGTCGCTATCGACTGAGCTACCCAGAATAAGACCTCAAAATCGTCAAACGAGGCTGAAAGATATAGTAAGATATAGTAAGATATGTTATGTGTAATAGCTGTGTCAGCATTACAAATCCCCCTACCCACGAAGAACTCACTAATGACAAAAAGATTAACTAGGTTGGTGTTAACTGCGGTGGGGAGAAAGTAGTATGATGTTGTCACTGGGGCAGATAAGGGGAGCGTATCACACCTGTTTTGAGAAGTGTAAGATGAAACTCACTTCATTTACACATCGTTCTGGTCTTTTGTAATACAAGTTATTTATGTGTTTTAATTTTGGTCTCGTTAATCTGATATGCTTTTGCGGAATTCACAATTTTCTCTTGTCTCATATTGAGCGATGGTTATCTTTACACAGGTTTTGCATTATAAAAGCATGTAGAGGGAAGAAGCTATATGCGTATGTTCGTGTAAAAACCCACATCTTTTATGATTATATTCTTTTTCTCTCTGAGATCCAGACTCCTTCCTAAAATTTATATAAGTGTGTAGTTCTTTTTTTCCTTTTGACTTACTACTACGTAAACACAATTGTCTTACTACTTCAATGAAATATTTGAATTATCATCCTTTTTATTATTATTATTATTATTATTATCATTATTATTATTAATTCTTTGCTATACTTTATGTTGTATGTATATTTGTATGTATTGAAATAGGCAAAAAGCATTGCAGAATGAATACTTTTTTTATTATTATTATTATTAATATTGATATTACTACTATTTATTATATAACATTATAATAATTATTAATAACATTATTATATTTACAATCATCGTTATTGAGTTATTTACACTTAAAAGATGAAATGTTATTTGTTATTTTGAAATGTATGTACATCTTTACATAGACTTGGACAACAGGTTCTGATTGTAACACTAATTTTTAAAATTATGAAATTGAGAGTGTTTTGATTTCAAAACCAACGTAAACACAATTGTATTTTTATGTAATTGTTTCCATTTAAATAAATTATTTTATACTGAAAAGACAATAAATAACGTCAGCAAATTGATATATTTTAAGGCAAATTAATTGATCACAGAAACAAATAAAACACAAGTAACAGCTGACAAGAATACAGCAAGCAATCATTCGGACGAAACCTTTTCTCTTTCATATCGATTCATGCATCATGAAATATCTTTGATATTTTCAACAAATACATAAACTAATATTCTTACCTTGGTCGAAAATCAGATTAAATGTAACACGAAAAAGGACTAACTCTATAATGCATAATCTGGTACAAGGTGACACGGAAAATTGCATGACAAAATGGCGTTGACATTGCATTAACACATTGAAATAAGCTGGCAACACGAACATAATTAGAATAATTCACCTGAAAACCAGAGGTGTTCCGAAACTCATAAACACTTCATTATTTCATGTGATTGAATACAAAAAAGTCGCCATGTTAGGATAGACGAAACCGAGTACAGAAATAAAAACAAATATTATTAGATATTTCAGAATTGTTTCATATCTTCGTGCAGTAAAAAGGAACATACCAGACGTTTCAATATCGACCAGAATCTGGGAAGATTTCCGTGTTTTATAAACATTTATTTTGAGTTATAAACCCAAATAACCCACCATAGCAGTCCAGACAGAGATATAAGGTATACAATTTGAAAAATCGGTAAATAATGATCTCCTTGTCAGTCAAACGCTTTGATGTGTCGAGTTATAGTCATTGCAGATGACCCTGGCGTTGATCGTTCTTCCTCCAATCCCGTCTCAGTTAGCCTTCAAACGGTCTACTGATCTGTTACAGTATACCAACATGTGAAATATTTGTAATCATTTGTTTATATCATCGTCAAATACACCGCGTTAAACTTGTAGCTTTATCAGTATACATACGCAACAGCGTTTGTAAAGAGGGAGTATTTTCTCCGGCGGAAGGATCGATTCGGAGTGTTCAAGCGTCTCGGGGTCATAGGAGGTCAACCTTCCCGTAACTGTGATTGGTTGGAGGGAAATGTGCACATTATTCTTCAGTTCTGCCTGCATGGCTTTCAGTATTCCCAATGATTTTCCACTCTTTAATATTTTTTTCACGCGATAGATGGTTTCACTATCAATAAACAGTGGAGAAAGGGATACTACTAAATTCGTTGCGCAAGAAATGAGCTCGTATTTACCTATACGACATAGTAGTGTTCCGAGGCCCGAACATAACGAAACACATGCTACGGAAAATACAAGTTATATGGAGCATTTTTTAAACATCCCAGATATCTGTCCGACTGGCACGGACTATCGGTCGTCGAGGTATTATATGAACTCGTACCAGGCTGAACAGTGCCGGATGGAAGCGCTACAGCAACGTAACCACGATTTTAGAATGGGCTTTCAGGGTAGACCGTCCTTCTACCCGAATATGAGTGTCGCATCGAATCTTAGGTTTCGGGAAAATATGGAAGGCTTACAAGTGAACGGCAACAAAAGCGAACCGATGAGTCCGGTGTGTGGACCTACCGGACTCCCGACCACAGGGACCGAGGGCGAGGCCCCATCCTTTTACCCATGGATGTCAATAGTGGGTGAGTACCGTATACTCTAAAAAATAACTCTATTTTACTATCATTCCTTATTATGTTATTTTCGTTTTGTTCCTATCATGACATACTGTAAATAAACAATACAATAAATTAAACGCTGTCGGCGAGCAGAATAAACCGTCTCGTCAGTTTATGACTTGGTGTAATTATGAACGGTTAACTGGTTTACGAATTGACCTTATTTTAAAACGTGCTGAAATACATACTCTAGTCCAAGCTTAAAGCGAATCAAAACAAATGACATTTCACTTAAGGTTACTACAAAGCGCGCCCTGAAGCTTGTGGCTTGTTAGGGGTCTTTTTATTGTTTTTATTACTATTATATGGCCGAAAATCACATTTATATTACGGATTTTATGTGTCTTGCCCAGATCAACTTTCGCCAGACGCGTGAATTATTCACTCCCCAATTTAAACTATCGACAAAGTAATACTTCTTTATTGTGAGGTATTAGTTAATGTCAATCTCTTGACGGTGAGTTTTTAAATAGATATTTAATGTTTTGACATAACGCTATTACACATGGCGAATTTTTAAAAAAAAATTAACAAGGCGAGAATGAAAATTCAAGTTGACAGTTTAAATGAAAATGATAGCATAAAATCACTCTGAGGACAAATAAAAAAGACGTCCGTGTAGATTTCACATTGTGTTATCGTAGTGTAGCACGCACCCTTTGTTATTGTTCTGTATATGATATGTTTTCGTGAATGACGTTTTTTTGATAAATATACAGAATGCCATACATGTATTTCAAATCAAAGAAGAATGTTATCATTTATCATTCTACAAATTAACTTGATGCATAAAATACGTCATATTCTTATCTAATTAAATAATACTATGGACTTCAAATGTTCATAAATTAAATAGTAGAATCGTCTATAAATGAAAGTCCTTGACTTTTAGATACAAAGCAATGTTAAAAAAAGCTTCGATCCTCAATTCATTTAAATTTGATTTACATTTTTCAGTATTGTCTGTTTTCAAAACATGATATATACTATAGTCAGAAATTACTTTATATAGATATGTTTTGCAAAAGCATCATTTCTAAAAGAATCATATGTGTACACAGAATTTGTATTATTTATTCAAAAATCAAGACATGTAAAACATAGGAGAGAAACAATATAAAAAAGAAAAAGGTTTTTAAACAGATTGTGTCACTAATTCCCCTAAATATTAAGACAGCTGGAAACGTTCATAGTTTAGAAATGAACATCGTGAAGGACCAATTCTTAATGAATCACCTTTGTGAATAAACCCCAAACAATTCTAATGATAGATCACAAAATCTACATAATGATTAATGAGCCTAAATTGCACATTAAATACATTTGACTGCATATTATAGAGGCGTTATAACGGTAATAAAATGTCTTTGTTCAAAGTATATGTTCAATAACCCTTTCCCACATATAAGCAAATATTCAGCAGACCACTTATGCATATGAGCAAAGATATGGAAAATCTCTGTAAATGAAAGTATCATTATTGAATATAGTTTAAACACATTATGACACATGTATGAATTGCTCATCATGAGTAATGTATTCCCTTGCCAGATTGTTTTTAATAATCAAAAATGAAAACTACACATAAACAAATATGTAATGCAATAAACTGAAACGTCTCTGTTGTACTATAGAACATATTTGTGTATGTGAGCAATATGCTATTAAAGGGCAATTAAACCTTGTCATTATTATTCATATTAGAAAATATAAATTGAGCACAAAGTCTTTTTTTATTATGATTTATACTGAGAATAATCAATTGATTAAGTCAAAACTCTTAAGAAATGGCAACGGGATCCAACTAACTTCATAGTGTGATGCTACTTGTTTGGTAGAAATGTATTGAGTTCACACTCTGAGGTTGGAAATTGAAATATTGCTAATGACGATCATTTAAATTCTACCAATGACCAGCAATCACTTATAAAAAATAAACATCATATGATAAATAATGATTAAACTTAAAGTTACAACTTCCTCGAATTTGATTGACAGTATAAGAACTCACTGTTGTGTATGCTAAACGCATAATTTAAGGCGTTAATCGGTTTTATATTCTCTATTTTAACCAATACATCAAGGTATTACACATTCATTTATTATAGAAAAAACTTCTCTCTTTATATATATATAAAAAAACATATAGAAAAAGATACGGTCATACATATAAAACAAGTATTTAATCTTTTCAGTAGAGATTTATTCTATATGTTGGTTGTGTTTCACTGCCAATAGTTATTCATCGTTTGCATTAATGACAAAATGTATGTTTAATGTGTCTATAAAACTTTACAGAAAGAAACAAATCGGTAAGGTCAATGCAAACTAGCCAAGAAATTAACAAAAATGCAAAAATACAAAAAAATGTATTTGCCCTTTTCTTTGTTGATGTTCTGATTCTTTTTCAACGAAACCTGATTCATATTTAAGCTTACAGTTACAACAAACAGACTGCCAATAGTTATTCATCGTTTGCATTAATGACAAAATGTATGTTCAATGTGTCTATAAAACTTTCCAGAACGAAACAAATTGGTAAGGTCAATGCAAACTAGCAAGAAGTTAACAAAAATGCAAAAATACAAAAAAAATGTATTTGCCCTTTTCTTTGTTGATGTTCTGATTCTTTACGGATATAACATATTTATTAAAAACGTCTATAAAGTACTTGTCTACATATAAGAATATATACATACAATATTCAGGAATATGTAAATGAAATTATCATGAATTAATTTGAATTGATAAAATACATTTCAAATATGATCATTTTACTAAAGCTATAATGATTAGCAATGTTATATGAGGGTGTGGCAACGCTCTCCTTTTTTATTCGCCAGGACATTTCCTTAATAATGAATTAAAAGTGAAGGAATCAGCCATGAATTTGAGATTTCCCCAGCATCGTTTACATTCATTGCCACGATTCAATACAGGTTTATTTCAAGATAACTGCTTCATTGAAATCTTTATTATTCTTTTAAATCATGATCGAATTTATAGAAGCATAAACATATCAACAGTAATTACATTCGAGGAAGACGATTTAATAAGTCACATTTCTAGTGGTTCGAAAGGCAACACACGGTATTGAAATAGTGTACTTGCTTCCCTATTATTTAATAATACATTTCTAAATTTTAATATTTTATGTTTTGACTAAGTAAAAAAAATATATGAAAGAAGGTTTAAGTCGTATTTTTCCCCCAAGAATTTTCTGTCAATGAAAGTCGTATATATCAAAATTTATAGATTTATTATTGATGAAGATCGGATATTTCTTGTTAGGATTATTAAAGAATTTGCTTTACAGTTGAAGTATATCAAGGAGCGTTCATCACTACATACTACATTGCTCATGTATGTTAATTCTCCAATACATATAACAATATAAAAAATACCTTTCTGCAAAGAAGCTGTATATTTAACCCTACTTTCAATGATCTTTTGTTTGTTTAGAACATATGGGGGAAATATAATTAATATCTTACATGGAGTCTGGTGCAAAACATGTGAATTTAAATATCTGTCCAGATTCGAGCAAAAGTTTCATTTATCCCTTAAATTATAGAACAAAGCCTGTCTTCTGTAGAGGCGACAAAGGTCATCTGCGTTTGGAACAGAACGTACCTTTTCTTTTAATAATGAGAACACAGGGAAAAAGAATAACGTTATTTCCTCATACAACAAATCTGCAGGAGATGACTTTGAAAACATCCAGTAAAAAAACTATGGAAACCATAATTATTGCATAGAGTTAAAAACATTTTGGCATATGAAAACATGCTCATCATGAGTAATTTCTCTCGTTGCTACACTTTTTTTTCAAATAGTGTCTACTGTAGAAGGCGTTGGAAAGCGTCAATACGTGGGCAAGGATTAACCCTTTCCCTCATACGACAATTCTGCAGCAGACGACTTTGAGCATATTTTGTCAAAACATAGAAAATCTCCATAATTGAATGGATAACCTATGAAAAAAAGTGGAAAACATTGTGACAAAAGGAGAAATTGCACGTTTTGTTCAATTTCTTCTTTTGTAACTATGTTTTCAAAAAGCCGTCTGCTGCAGAGGAGTCAGAAAGCGTCTGTACATGGGCAAGGATTAATAATTCATTACCAGATATGCCATGATGGGTATTCTCCAAACACCTCGTCAAAGACCAGCATAAAGCATCTAGACAAGTAAACAAACATACAGTTTCTCAATTGTGTACTGGCCAGCTCCCTTTATGAAACAATCTATTCAAAGGCTTGCTCTTGTAGAGGAGTCTTATACCGATTCTGACCAGGACAATGTTTACCCCTTTCCCTGAAACCAGGCATGTATCTACGTCCCTGCTAAAACAGAAGCTTTTGTTCGCATTTGCAGCAAGGGAATTGTTTTGAAAACATGGTGACAAACGGAATAACTGCTCATATTGAGCAATTTCTACTTTTGCCACAATATTTCCGACTTTATACAATAACATTTTTTTATCGAGAGTCCGTATTTATGGAAATGCTTCCAAAGTAATTTGCTGCAAATAGGTTGTATGTGGAAAAGGGTTAATATATATGTATGTACGTTATTTAAGTCCATTGGGCCCAAACAGCCCATCTGGAAAATATATATGAGTTCCTGAGCGAAATCCAACCTTCACGTAACTATTACACGTCTGGGAAAAAAGACTTGTCTGCTCAGGATCCATATGAACTCAGCCTTACTTACAGTCGTCTTTTAAAACCTTCTATGACTCATCGGCGAACAGTGAAGATCCAGATCAAACTGCGCGGGGATGCGCTCGTTGATCTGGATGATAAACACTTTTCGCAAATGCTCAAAACAGTTGGTTTGCGCAAAGAGCGCCGCTCATATATATCCGAAAAATATAAAAAAAATAATGTAATAAATTAATGAAATGAAATATAAACACTATGTCGATCGGCATGAAAAGATGGTATGAAATTAATCATTCATACACCCGCGCTGTTCCTGCATGATGATTAACAACTAATACATATCCATCAATATAACATGAACTATGTTTGTAATATGGGCCGTTCCATGAGAAAATCTATATTATGGACTCTGCGTAATGTATCGACCCAGATCAGCCTGCGCAATCCGCGCAGGCTAATCCGGGCCCACACATTCCGTCTCGGGCTGGGGGGAAGGAATAGAGTAATGATTTCTGAACACAGAAAATACACAAGAAGCGAAAATTGTCTGCCCGGGTTAGCCTGCACGGTCCACAATGTTGTTTTTCTCGTGGGACGACTCATATGTATACAGTAAGAATCCATCATGAACACGAAGGTATCATAAAGTACGGAAAACGATAAGAGGACAGACAACATGTAAGAATAACCATAACAAATTAAATCATTGATTAATCGATATAATGAGTAAACAGCAAAACATATCTATCATAGAGTAACGTGTAACGGCTTTCGGAAGTCTTATTGAAAACTGCTTACAGTAGCGACTATGATGAGCCAGGGCATACGCACATATTCACCAGAGAGTCTTTTTCTGTACAAATATAAGTTATGTATTCCTTTATTCATCTTCTAACGAAACTCAAGAAATGTAGCCCGATATTAGTTGAAAGCCAAAACAAATTAAATGATGTCAAAAACCGAAATTCCAATAAGATCCTTAACCATTTCCCTCATATAGACGCTTTCTGACGCCTCTGCAGCAGACGGCTTTTTGAAAACAAAGTGAAAAAATAAGAAATTGCTCAAAACGAGCAATTTCTCCTTTTGCCACAAGTTTTTCCACTTTTAGTCATATGTTATCCATTCAATTATAGAGATTTTTTCATTTTTTGACAAAATATGTTCAAAGTCGTCTGCTGGAGAATTGTCGTATGAGGGAAAGGGTTAATGTATATAGATCAGGGTGTGAACATATAAAACTCTGAAAACGTTCTAAGTGCTTTGAATTAAGCTCCATGCTCCAAATAAGGCTGTCCGATTGGTCAAATTGGAGAACGAATTTGCTTTTGACCCAATTAGATACTTGAGAACAAATGCTGAGCACATATTACTATTTTATAGTTTTTGGAGTTTGCAAATGACTATGCTGCGAAATGATCAAAGTATAATAATAGCCTAGCAATTTTGCGTCTTTTTGATACTCGGGAATTTGGAACCGGGCGTTTCGGGTTCGATCCCCAGTCATGGTTGGGTGCACCTAGGCAAGGCACATCTCCTAGTTTAGTACTGGTTTGTTTACATGAAGCATGGACATGTGAACTGTGGCTGTGATATATATAACTGACAAATCATGTTGAAAACGGCGTAAAACCGCATTTAACGAGCCATTATTTCCAGTTACATTGTGTATAACTATGGAGGCTATATTTCTAGGAATTTTTGAAGAGGTGCATTTAAGTATAATCATGACCTAGACAGACAGTGGAGACTCTGGTGGGACCATATACCTGCATAGGCTCAATTGAGTAGGTAGATGCATTAATATCTCAACTCAATACACGTGACTGATTATATGCCTATTCATCTTATGGGAAATGCATACATTAATATGCATGCTGAATATATTAAACTATTAATTCGTTTATCCTTGAATACGCATTTCTTTTCTCTGGTATTATATCCAGGACATGTCTTACCAACAGGTATGAACGGAATGCCACTAAATGATAACACTTGCAGGTTAATTACAGACTGATCGTGGTCTTTAGTGATTGTTAAACTATTGACACATTGGCTTGGAAGATGCATCGATGTCGTGGGCAGGGGAAGATATATGTATCCAGGTTAATTGATAATGTGTATGCGTACTGTATTATCAAAACGTTAACCCTTTTCCCCGCATACAAACACATCCCAAGCAAGCAAGAGAACAAAACCGTTTACCAAATATATGAATTAGAGGATTAGATAAGAGGGAGTGAACAGGTCTTTTCCCCACAATATTTCTCTTATAACTCAACCAAATCCTATGTTGTTGGTACTCAAAAGAATCGTCTCACTGAGACGATTCTTTTGAGTACCCACAACATAGGGTTTGAATGTCAAATAAGAACATGCAAAATGCCCCTTATCTAGAGCTCTGTTATAAAATATGTATATTATTGAAAGTTTAATAATTATTGAATAGATTTGATAACTTTGCGTCTTAAGGCAAAATTGTTTATTTTGTGCAATCAACTCCTTTGCCTCAATGTTTACTAAAGTAGTCTTCGGCTTTGCGTTAAAAAAAGCGATTGCATGCGGAAAGGAGTTAATGAGTTTGCTATTATTTATAAATGAAACACGGCGGAACATCCAGCCTCGGTTCATATCGGAGTCTGTTTATTGGAATAAATTATAAGTCGTGAATAAATTATACCAAGCCGATTGGGACATTAAAAGGGACACCTGCTTCATTTTGGTGGTTAATGGTTATACCAATATCTTGGGAATTGTAATTTTAAGAATAGTAAATTCCTTATAACATTTGAGTACACGAATTAATATATCAATATCTTGGAATTGGAATTGTGCGGTAAAGGAAATAGTAAACTTATTGTATTAAATGAATACATTAATTGTTATGTATACCACGTTATATATGTTTCAATATATATATATAAAAAAAAGACGTTTAGTTACGTCGTGTAATAAAAGACAGATGGACAGAGCAATTTATTAGTAACATGTCGAGGGCTTGGCGTGAAACGGTTGTAATTTAAATTGGTATTTTTTTACCAAGGTTAATCACCTTGCCATAACGTCTTTTATAAGCGTTAAATCAATTTACTTGGTAAGCAATGGAAATTTAGGTGACATTGCTCGTTCTGAGCAATGGCACCTAAATTTGCATTGTTTACAAAGGGGTCAAAATTGCCCCTAAACCAGGGTTTTCAAAATATGTTTTTAGTTACAACCGTTTCACGCCAAGCCCTCGATGTATATTTACGTGATGCAATATGAATAAAATGAATGAATGTATGAATGAAATTTATTTGATATTTACAGTTAGAAAGGATTGAATTCGAACAAGTTCATCGTTCCCACTTGCAGATATTTCGGAAACGGACGACGTTTTATTCAATGATTTCATTTACATTCGTAGGCATTTGCCCTATGTTGCTTACGGATGTTTTCTAAATCGTCTGCTGCATTTAATTGTTTTACATGTGGGAAAGTGTAAATCTATTACAATATAACAGGTATTCTATTTTTTTTTTATCTCTAACAGCATTTAAAATATTTTAAGATGGATACAATTTAAAGAATATATGGGTTTTATACAGAACAGAACAGCAAGGAATATAAACAAGGTATACCTGACTTACAATTTAACAGAATGGAATGCACAAAAGTTGACTGACAAACAATCACGCTCTAGACTGCAACTAATTGATTTACAATTGTCATGAGATATACATTGTATTTGTTATTGGATCAGTATGCACTCATCTTAAACATCTGAGCCGTCCCGTGAGAAAACTAACAGTGTGGATGTAAAGTATCGACCCGGATCAGCCTAAGCAGGCCGCGCAGGCTTACCCAGATATACATTGTTCGCCTCCTTTGATTTTTCTGTTTCAGGAATCATGACTCTATACCTATATCCCCCTGAGACGGAATCTGTCTGCCCGGGTCAGTCTGCGCGAACTGCGCAGGCTGATATGGCTCGATACATTCCGCAGAGGCATAATGTTGGTTTTCTCGTGGAACAGCTCATCCATCTTTGTAGTAACTGTCTGACAGTGAAAAAAGGGAATATTCGAATTTCACGAATCATTGAAATCACAATTTAAGTTTTAGACTGTTTCTATTTATTGGATACACACTTATCTTGTAGTTAAAGGTACTCTACTCCAGAAAATAGATATTATAGTCAATGTTTTAAAACTGTTAACAAGTTGTCTTGAAATATTTGAATCATGATACTGGGATAAAATTATAGTAATCATTTCTCTTTCTAGTACCATAAACATCTAAATATTGATCGTTTATGCTTCATTTTTACTGGGTAGACATACCCAGTAAGCCAAATTCTGAACATTTTCATGATTTTCAATTGATTGTTTTCAACATTTACTGCCAAAATAGTTTTGAAATACTTCTTACCTTCTTTGTTGTCACTATTAGCAATATTTGCAGAAGTTTCAATATTTCAAAATTTTGATCTCCATCTTGAGTTCAGCACCTTTCACAAAATAATTTAACAACAATTGATAACTAACTTATTCTATGTTATGATTTGAAAAAATTAAAATTATAACATACGTTTAAACACCAAATCGACACAGCTAAGAAGGAAAAGTAATAGGGAATATAACAACAAAAATACAACAGTTTTCATCGTAAAAAGACAACAAATTAAGGAACACACAGAAATGAAGCACAAATGGACCAAAAGCCATTACTTGCCATGTCGGATGTAGGTCTTACACACACCGATCCCATTTACTACATGATTTATGCAGTCAACCCTTTCCCACATACGACAAAAGTGTAGCAGACGACTTTGAACATATTTATTAAAAAAATAGAATATCTCTATAATTGAATGGATAACCTATGAGTAAAAGTGGAAAACATTGTGGCAAAAGGAGAAATTGCTCGTTTTGAGCAATTTCTTCTTTTGTCACTATGTTTTCAAAAAACTGTCTGCTGCAGAGGCGTCAATAAGCGTCTGTATGAGGGAAATGGTTAAAATGATAAAAGAGGGAGCAGCCAGGAAGTCTAAATGAAAATTAGAAAGAAAAAATGCGACCAACATAAAATCGCAAAGCAATGACACCCATATGTTGGAATTTACATCCTAGGTCTTTTAGAAATTCATTTCTTTTTCTGTTCATTGTAGAATGTATAAATATTCGTTGCTCCTTTCTACACAATATTTTCTCCAGAAATTCATTTCTTTTTCTGTTCATTGTCGAATGTATAAATATTCGTTGCTCCCTTCTACACAATATTTGCCCCCAGATTAAGTGGATTCTCGATAATTCGAACGCGACAGGGACCCTTTAATTACTTCGAATTATCGAATTGTTCGAGTGATCACTTTATTTATGTTAAATTCATTTATGTTTTGGTAGCTTCTTTATTCATTTATATTTAAGTTTTCATTATGAAAAAACAAAACGAGCCAGTGATAAAATCAGAACAACAGCACAGCAGCAGTTCTGGTTGCTTGCTCATTTGGCTGTTTTCAAAAAGACCTCTGTTTCAGGAAATGGTTCGAGTCAAACGAATATTAGATTTCCATATGTTTGAGTTATCGCGAATCCAATGTCTTACACATTTTTAGATTATAAATTTGAGGAACTAACTCCTGATTTACGTGTATTTACGTGTAAACGTATAAGTGTCATTATTTATCGAATTACCAGTAGTAAAGACTCGCATAATTGTTTCCTATGACTGAATCTATGATAACGCTTTGTATTATGGACTGAACTTTTTTATTTTTATTTCTTTATTGGGGTTTAACGCCGTTTCCCAACAATTTGTCATTCATATCACGTCGGCCAGTTCATATGCCCATGTGTTTCCCGGTTTTCTCACACCAGTACTACACACACCACTCTTTCCAAGCAACTGGCTGCTTTTTCACATAGACTGTTAGCCCCTTTGGTGGAAGACGAATGACGCTTGTCGCCTTGACTTTTATCAATCGTCTTGGAAGACGAATTCATGTTAAGGAGTTACTGCTGATTTACGTGTTTCAAGTCAACATTTTATGATTCAGAGTGCTAGTGTCATTATTTATGGAATTACCCATGAGTCGCAAAGACTTGCATAATTGTTTCCTATGACCGAATCTATGAAACGCTTTGTATTATGGACTGTTTTTTATATTGGGGTTTAACGCCGTTTTCAACAATTGTTCAGTCATATCACGTCAGCCAGTTCATCTACCCATGTGTTTCCTGGTTTTCTCACACCAGTACTCCACAACACGGTCTATCCAAGCCCATGGCTGCTTTTCCACATAGACTGTTAGCCCCTTTGGTGGAAGACGAATGACGCTTGTCGCATTGACTTTTATCAATCGTCGAAAAGAATGATGGCCGAGCTGGGGTTCGGACTCACAACCGATGGATTGATAGCCCGCGTCTCTACCGACCGAGCTACCCGTTTCCTACGCCTGAGTCTATGATGCATCTTTGTATGAGGAACGGGTAGATAAAGACGATAGTCACTTTTTTTGTTACAACATTAGCCAATTTTCATGGAACTGAAGAACTCGCTTTAAGATATTTTTACATTTCTTATCATGGGATATTCTTGTATTTTCATGTTTAAGTACGTTATCCTTTTTTTTCCCTAACCGATAGATAACTAGAACAAACAAGTGAATTTTGGTCAGGATTTATGTTATATTTAATCGTTCGTGAAAATAAAACACTTACATCGAGCATAGGATGTTGAATGTTAGGGGAATGAATTCCGATTGTTTGTGATTGATTCATTGTTAGGAAGCGTCATGAACTGTGTGAAAGGATATAAATAACACATATATATTTGACGATTCAGATAAGCCCTGGTCAGCATCCTACCAGTTGGCTGTTCATCCATGTAAATGTTCTCCGAGCGTTGGCAACATTACTATGACCACAACAACGCTGTTAACCCTTTCCCTCATACAACAATTCTGCAGCAGACGACTTTGAACGTATTTCGTCAAAACATAGAAAATCTCCATAATTGAATGGATAACCTATGATTAAAAGTTGAAAACATTGTGGCAAAAGGAGAAATTGCACGTTTTGTGCAATTCTTCTTTTGTCACTATGTTTTCAAAAAGTCGTCTGCTGCAGAGGCGTCTGAAAGCGTTTATATGAGGGAAAGGGTTAAAAAGGCTACTGTTTGTTCTCAGGGTGTTGTTTGTGTTGTTTTCCCCTTTCATTGTACAACGAAACGGCTAAATACGACTATGGAAATTGACTCGACAGAAATGTGGACACTTTCTATTTATAAATGAAAAGTTAAATTATTGGATAGAGTTGAAAACAGAGTGGTAAAAGGTAAAAATTGCTCATAATGAACAATTTTTCCCTTTGACACAATGTTTTCAAAAGTTGTTAGCTGAATATGAATAAACAAAGTCTGCATGTGGGAAATCGTTAAAATACAAATATCATAAATTGAGGCAAAATTTGAGCAAACAAATAAATACATACACTAGAACGGCCTGGAAGATAGTTAACGTTCTTTAAAGAGCGATAAAGCAAAGACGAAAATTATTTTCTTTTATTCGTACGGGAAGCCTATGTATCGATTTTACGATCACATTGTAACGATTATTGATTGGTAGATTGATTTAAAGCCATTTCAAAGTGTTTCTTGGCATACTCTCACCCGCATTCTACACACCACTCTGTCCAAGACAACTGTGTCCGCTTTTTCACATGTTATCGCAGTACTGGCGAGTTGTATTAGAAAAGAAGAAATAACAATTGTCACTTGATCAAGTTGTTTTAAATCTACTACAACACGTCTGAGGTGGTGTAGTGGTAGAGCGTCCGACTCGGGTGCGGGAAGTCGCTGATTCGATCCCGGCCGGTTCATACTAAAGACTTTAACAATGGTAGTGATGGCTGCCCTCTTTGGCGCTCAGGGGATTGGGGTGGGGGTGGGATTAGCATTACGACTGCCTGGCTAATGTCAGGCTAAATAGACCAGTAGTACTGGTTACTTCCCCAGAAAGCATCGTCATATAACTTAATTGTTTTTTGCAAGTGGCGTAAAGTACCTTACAATCAATCAATAACTACTATATCACAACGTCACATCAAGTATAAACCCTTTCTATGACCCGCTCGAATAGAAAAGTAGCCCTGGACATCGTGTAATTGTTCAAGTCTACATGTTCCATCTGGAAACAGGATGTAAAAAGGGGGGGGGGGGGGAACTTGCAATACTTCCTTACTAAACGCTGTACTTGTCCTTCTCTATTGTGGCAAAGGGCAAAGGGCAAATGAAAGTACATTTAAAGCCTGAAAAGATTTGTTTTTATTCGACAGGCGAAAAGAAGGTCCCAACTCATAATGAGCCGTCCTGCGAAAAACCAACAGTATGGCCTCTGCGTAATGTATCGATCCAGATCAGCCTGCGCAGTCCGCGCAGGCTAATCAGGGCCTCAGGTCTCAGTTGAAAAGAGAGGTATATAGAAAAGTCTCTGTCCGGGTTCGCCTGCGCGGCATGCTTAGGCTGATCCGGGTCGATACTTTACGCAGAGATCACACTGTTGGTGGTTTTTCTTTGTCACGGAACGGCTCTAATGATTTGGCTTTTTTTATATCATACCGTTCTAGCGGAATATATTAAGAAAGAACTAGTTACTGTACAAGTTCGTTGTTAACTAGTTCAGAACCATCTATAACAGTTAATTACATTCATTCCATTCAATTGTGTTTAAAATACACTAATCTGCATAAAATACGGATTCATTTCCCTAATGTGTTTTTTTTCCCTCAATCGTTTTGAAGCTTCGTGACATCCCACACTTACACAATCAACAAACAGTTGAGAACGCCCATGCGAGCACCAATCGTCAGAAGTTTGCAATCTGTGTAGATTCAGATAAGTCATCGTGTCAGCGCAATCTGATCTTATTATGCACTGTTCCCCCAATTTAACACAGAATGTTTCAAGAAACATATGTAAAGCAGTATCCCGAATTGCATGTATTTTTCCAGACGTGAACTCTAAGTACGTTTAACCCTTTCCCGCATACGACAATTCTGCAGCAAACGACTTTGAACATATTTGGTAAAAACATAGAAAATCTCTATAATTGAATGGATAATCTATGACTAAAAGTGGAAAACATTGTGGCAAAAGGAGAAATTGCTCGTTTGTTTTGAGCAATTTCTTCTTTTGTCACTATGTTTCCAAAAAGCCGTCTGCTGCAGAGGCGTCAGGAAGCGTCTAATATGAGGGAAAGGGTTAAGTACGTTAAGGTTGGTTTTCGCAGAGCACCACCTATTTTTTCACATTCCCACATACAACAAGTTTGAAGCAGACGACTTTGAAAAACATATTCGTAAAAACACGGAAAATATCTATAAATGAAGGTTTATTTAATGAAAATAATTGAAAATATTGGTTTTGAGCAATTTCTCATTTTAGCTACACTATTTTCTAAAGTCGTCGGTCACAGTACCGTCAGATGTGGGAAAGGGTTGTTATTCAGTTTATTGCTGTGGTTATATTCACTGACAAAGTAGTCAAACCCTGTGTTTAAAGACCACCTCTGGGAACATTCAGGTCTTTAAATACAGGGTCATTTATGCACAGAAAATGTGTAATTGGGAAATTAAAAGTGTGGTTGCTGAAGACAGGGACTTACTAAAGAAAGGTGTTCTTAAGCACAGGTTGGACTATATATCTACTTATCTACACGATATTTTAATACAAATTGTCTGCTGCAAAGGAATCCAAAGTCATCTATATCTGGAGAAAATTTCATTCAAAATGTAGAAAAATTCAATACAATAAAGGCGTCAGAAAGCGTCTGTATATGGGAAAGGGTAATCACAAGAACCACGCCCCTTAATCTTAGCTATGCAGACTGATTGCAGTATAGAGTACATTTCTTAACTGCAATAGAGTTTTGACTCATCAGTAGCAGACAGCTTTAGAAAAACATTGTCGCAAAAGAAGAAATTGCTCATCATTTTAAAGTCATCTGACTGAGAATTGTTGTACGATTTAAATAAATGGTTTAAATATTCAACACTTCTTACTAACTTGATCGATCAATGCTTTTGGGGGCAAATTAGTAAAGTCAATCGATTATTTCCTAAAGATGGATCTCATAATTAAACCATGGTTGACCCTTTCCCATTGACAAGAAATCTGCAGCAGGCCATTTTGAAAACATTTTGGCAAAAGTATGGAACATCTCAATAAATGAAAGTATACTTATAAATATAGTTGAAAGCATTGAGATTAAAGGAGAAAATGATCATCATGAGAAATGTCTTCTTTTTTCTCAAAATGTTTTCAAAAGACTTCTGCTATATTTAGATACGTCAAAACGCGTCTGCAGATTGAAAAGGGGTTTAATTAAGGGACAATGTTCATAACAGTATTGCTAGACTTGCATATTTACTTTAATGCTCCGGAGAGAGATCGATACAATTGACATAAAATACCGGGTGAAAAATCGATTACAAATAAAAAAAAAAAAATGTTGCTCATCAAGATTTTCACTTTTTACTGTTTTTGTTTCTTCTACCGTTTATGTTTCGGTATTAAAACTTTGAAACCCCGCCTGGAACATGTGTTTCGTACCAACTCCTCTCACTCTATAAAGTGTTAACCCTTACCCCGCTGAATTTCAGATTCCGGTATCAGCAGCCTCGATTTTTGACACAATCATACATAAATAAAAGAGTCGAATATGGATTACACGAATGTACAGGTTGAGCTTGATCTGCTTTTTTTTAAAGCTCTTTCAGCGTCGAATTGGTAAAAGTAGACTATTCCATGTTTAAAATCGAGCGTCTCAATTTCTCATGTTATAATAGCTTTGGGAATATCTAGATAAATAAAAGGCAAAAAAAAAATATCCTTTTCTGCTGTGACAGCTCATTACGAGCTGAGTCACCTGATTATGTATTTTTTGCATTTATAGATAGCCATTGGCGCTGAAAGAGTTAATACGCGGTTTTCTGTCGTGCATATCAGAACAAACAGATGCTGTTTAAAGTCGCGAACGGAAAAGATAAGTGTTAAAAGTTTTAATACTTCGATAACTAACCGTTGTACAGGTCGTAAAATTTGGATTTCAAAACCACCATATCGAAGGGCTTGGCGTGAAACGGTTGTAACTAAAAACCTATTTTGAAAACCTTGGTTTAGGGGGCAATTTTGACCCCTTTTTTAAACAATGCAAATTTAGATGCCATTGCTCGGAACGAGCAATGGCCCCCTAAATTTCCATTGTTTACCAAGAAAAATGATTTAACGCTTATAAAGACTTTATGGCAAGGTGATAAACCTTGGTAAAAAGAATACCAACTTTAGTTACAACCCTTTCACGCCAAGCCCTCGATATAACCGCCAGATACTGGTTGCCGAGTGTCTATCGCTTGTTCCCTTCACGTAAAATATCACTGAAGAGTTCCGACCATTCAACGAATGATTTTGATATGACTACATTCGTTATTATTGATTTGTTTGTGATAATCGTAACGTTTGTAACTGTATAAAACGAGGGGATGACATCGAAATCACCATCATCATTATCATCATGGTCATGGTCATGGCCGTTATCACCATCATGGTCATGGTCATTGCCGTTATCACCATCATGGTCATAGTAATCATTATCATGGTAATTAACATCATCATCGCCATTATGAGCATTTTCATCACAATAATAATAATCATCATCATCATCAACATCAACATCATTATCATCAAATCTTCTTCTTCTTCTTCTTCTTCTTCTTCTTCTTCTTCTTCTTCTTCTTCTTCTTCTTCTTCTTCTTCTTCTTCTTCTTCTTCTTCTTCTTCTTCTTCTATTGTGTTTCTTCTTCTTCATCGTCTTATTATTCATTATTCAAAGTCATCATCTTCCTTTTGTTCCTCTTTTATTTTTCTCTTCATAGTCATCGTCGTTCTTCTGCTTCTTCTTCTTTTTCTCCTTCTTCTTCTTCTTTTTCTCCTTCTTCTTGTTCTTTTTCTCATTCTTCTTCTTTTTCTCCTTCTTCTTCGTCTTTTCTTCTTCTTTCTCTTCTTCATTAAGAACACATTTACTGATGTGCTAGTTATCATCAAGAGTAGTTTACTTAATATGCGATCTATTTTTAAAATTAATGAGCAGGCGACTTTAACACAATCCATTTTGAAATATGCGATCTATTTTTAAACTGATTTCCATCCCCATTAACATTCAAGTATAAATCTGCAGCAGGCGACTTTAAAAACAATCCATTTTGAAATATGCGATCTATTTTTAAACTGATTTCCATCCCCATTAACATATTTCAAGTATAAATCTGCAGCAGGCGACTTTAAAAACAATCCATTTTGAAATATGCGATCTATTTTTAAACTGATTTCCATCCCCATTAACATATTTCAAGTATAAATCTGCAGCAGGCGACTTTAAAAACAATCCATTTTGAAATATGCGATCTATTTTTAAACTGATTTCCATCCCCATTAACATATTTCAAGTATAAATCTGCAGCAGGCGACTTTAACACAATCCAGTTTGAAATATTGAAACGCGCTGTAAATGATAGTATACTTATTAAATAGGGTTGACACAAAGTGTGAATTGCTCATATGTGTGAAATGATTCAGAAACCCTCATACAATCTTCCAAATTGAAATATCAATTAAGTCCAATCTGTCGAGACTTCGATGAGACTATGACGAGGCTAGGTTTACACTGTATGCATTACTTGTAGTTCCCGTTTTGGTTTGATTTCTTTCGATTGGGCGCCATTCATTAAGAACACATTTACTGACGTGCCATTTATCATCAAAAGTCATTTACTTTTTATGCGAACTTTTTTTAAACTCATGTTCATCATCATTAACATCATCATTAACATATTTCAAGTAATTATCGTTGGACATATTCTACGCTTACAGAATTCACAATTGTTTTTCGTAAATATTATCCCTTTCCCACATACAATAAATCTGCAGCAGGCGACTTAAAAAAAAATCCAGTTTGAAATATGGAAACGCGCTGTAAATGATGGTGTACTAATTAAATCGAGTTGACATAATGGGAATTGCTCATCATGAGTAATTTCTCCTCCTTCCGTAATGTTTTCAAAGGAAGTTTGCATCAGATATTTCGATATGTGTGAAATGGTTGAGAAACCCTCATAAACGCTTCTAAATAGAAATATTGTCGAGACTTCACTGAGACTGTGATGAGGGCCCACAAATCACCCGAGTATACACTGTATGCATTCATCGTAGGTCCCCCTTTTGATTTGGTTTAACCCTTTCCTTTAACCCTTTCCCTCATATAGACGCTTTATGACGCCTCTGCAGCTTTTTGAAAACATTGTGACAAAGGAAGAAATTGTACAAAACGTGCAATTTCTCCTTTTGCCACAATGTTTTCCACTTTTAGTCATGAATAGGTTATCCATTCAGTTATGGAGATTTTCTATGTTTTGACAAAATACATTCAAAGTCGTCTGCTGCAGAATTGTTGTATGAGGGAAAGGATTAATTAATACAGACGAATTTGTTGACGCCTCTGTGGTAGACGAATGTTAAGATAACTGTGAGGCAAAAAAAAAAAAAAATCATAAATAATGTATATATCGAGTGTCCGCTCCTTTTTCTGCAGTGTAGTTCAATTTCAGTCTACGACTTCCAATGTTCCAGATTGTTGTTAATTTGATACTGAGCTTAATTCTCGTTTCGATCATACCAAATAATTTAAAATGGCAGTAATGGCTGCCCATACTTGGCACTCAGGTTTGCGCGGGGGTAAGCATTACGACTGACTGGCTGGTATCAGAATAAACGGACCAGTAGAACTGGTAACTTATCCAGGATATCGCCGTGATATAACTGAAAACAATGTTTAAAGTGGCGTAAAATACCCAACAATTAATCAATTAAGGCAGACTACCGTTAAATTGTGCATCCTCACGTATACTTACTTATTGACCCTGCCAACTCCTCATTTACAATAATGATAATAGTTGCATTTAAAGCAGATGTGTTAATTTTTCTCCCAGATGTCTTCAAAGTCATCTGATGTAGATAGGTCCCTATGTGGGAAACGGGGCTAAATGCTTTATTTATTCCGTGGACGCCCATATATGTCAATCATTTAATGAACTGCATTCACATCTTACGTTTAGATTTTAACAGAATAGGCATCATCATTAGCATAATTTATGGCTTTTAAATGTCTTCTCTTTTTTTTTTTTTTTTTTTTTGTCTGAATGAATCTATACTTATCTTTTTAAATATGTGGGACACCTTTCAAAATGGATTAAGATAAATGAGATAAAGAGTGAGTAATTGAGAATACATATTGATGAGAAGAACACGTGGGTGAAGTGGCATGTAGTGAGAGAGTAAGAGAGTGAA